>VUQI01002507.1:0-11198 GCA_015106735.1 Paratilapia polleni | reverse complement strand
CCCAGACCCTGCACATCATATATTACATAGCCACAAAGCCACAATTCCATACTACCATACCAGGATTTGGTACAGTAAAGTAAAAGACCACAAAATTAATTCTTATTTATTCTTATTCATGCCCTTTCATGCCCTTTCTATGCAGACCACAGAAAATCGTACTGGTTAATGTGAACAACATTATGTGGTTTCTCCTTTCTTTTGTTCTTCAGGCACTGCATCTTAAGGAAAATTTGTATATTTAGTATGTATATAACCTAGGCCTGGTTTTTAAATCATTTTGAGTCATTAAGATCATTAATAGGTTCAAAAATGAGTCCAGTATTGAGTAAAAATGCCTTGTTGATGCCAGAGGTCAGAGGAGAATGGCCAGACTGCTTTAAGCTGATGGGAAGACAACAGTAACTGTTATAGCCTTTAAGTCCTTTAAAGGGTAGCTACACCCCGAAATGTAGCCTGTCATATTCAGTGCAATGGTATAACAGGTGTAAACGTGAGTATTTTTAAATACTCAAAGGAAAAAAAAGTCAAACTCAAGGTAATCATAAAAGATTAACCATACATTTTAGAATTTTAATTGACTTACTGAAATAAATAGCAGTACTGTTCAAATTTTATTGCTACAATTTTGTTATAAATAAAACTACTTTCTAACATCAATGGAATAACAAAGTCAAGTGTGAATGGTTTTATTATTCTCTATAGGTTGGCAGCATTGCATTCTTGCGCAACAATATACCAGCATATATAGTGAAAAGTATATATTTAAAAGACAACCAAAGTAAAATACACAATAAATACAGAGAGATGGAGAGTGTGAGCATGCATGCGTGGGTTTGTGCATGTCAGGTGTGCGCCAGAAATGCCATGTGTGTTCGGCCCTCATATTTTCTGAACATATATGTTAGGTCAGAACAAATGTTTTTCTCTCTACATGTGGTTATGTTTAAAGCCAACTGTTGCTTCTGCTTTAAGCAAAAAACCAACAACAAAAAAAACCAAAACAATCAGAGCGCCTCAGTGGAAGGGGAGGTAGGATCTACTGAGAGTAAAACAGGTTAGATAGAGATGGTTTTGTTGACCTGGTCTGTGGGCAGTTCAGGTGGTCGGTTTAGGTTACAGAGGTTAGGTTACAAGGCAGGAAGCATGGCCTCATTGATACATGTGTGTACAGAGAAGACTGTGAACTCTTGCCTATTATGCAATGTTTACGGAGGGGCTACAGGATTTAGAAGACCTACACTCTGAAATACACTGATGCTTCAGATGCTTTAAACGAATCATAGCCAGATAGAGAGAGCAGCTTGATCTCACAGTAACTGGTTGAAATTATTCCACAAACAGCACACCCTCTACACTAAATGAAATGGAGTTGCAGCTATGCAACTTGAATAGATATCACTCTGTTAGGGGAATAGGAAAGCAAAGATTACCATTAGACTCCCTGTTCAGCCACTGAAAGGCCGTAAAAGGGAGAAGTATAGAATGTTACTTCATGCATCTTCTATGTGTTTACATAACCTACTTCATGTCGCTGTTGTCTATGTCTGAGCAATATTCTCTGTTTTCACTTCAGAGTGTATTGCCCTCAGAGATCACTGTATAAGTGCAAAAGAGCTAGGCTGCAGTATGTACAAGTGACACGGTTAGAAAATAAGGAGTTTATGTTGTGTCATTTTAAGATCATTCAGTCAGATAGCCTATGCTTTTGGAAAGTTCAAAGATAACCACTAAAAAGTATAATTATACTTGAGATGTTATTACGTGACCAACTGAACGCAAGGATTGAAATGGACAGTTTAATTAGTATTAGTGTAGAAGATATTGGAGGGAAACAGAAGAAGTGATGTGTAAATCAGTGTGCTTTATATAAATACAGAAAAAAAAACTAATCTATTTTTAATCATTGGAATATAACTGCAGATATGTGAACACAAAAAATTCATAGGTGTGGATATTAACATAAATATCCTCTTAGCTGAAACACAGGATTTGTGGTAATTCCCAAGATTATCATTCTTATCGCATCTTAATCTTCAAGTAGGAGTTTTAGGCACGTCATACTTTTCTGGGAAGAACAGTGTGTTTGTGGTAAGATATGGTTGCATCGCCCTGAAGGTGCATGAACACACAAATAAACAGGCACATTCCCCTTGTTTCTATGTGTCCCTTCATCTCTCTTTGTCACCATCGCAAACAGCTGTAAAGTCTTACTGTAGTTTGTACAGTACAGTGAAATTCTGTAGGTCTTTGGAGTTGGAGCAGAATTGTTGTCAGACTGTCTAAGTTTTCTACCACATATCCAGCTAAAAAAAGAAGAAAACAGTTGGGGAAATCAGACACTGTAATGACTTTTTTGAAAACAAAGGAAAATATATAATTTAGTTCAGGTACTATTTGCGCTCTACAAGTGAAGTGGACCATTTGTGTTTATTTCCAGCATTTCTGTTTATTTCCAGCTCCATATTTTTACTCATGGATGTTGCATGATTCACTAGGCTCTCCCAGCTGACACAGGCATTAAAGGCAAGGTAAACCCTGTACAGTTTGCCGGTCCGTCTAACATGATACATATCACTGAAAATAAGGAAAAGTATAATAGGTACAGTTAAATGATGTAAGAATCCCCTGCATAGTCTTCCTAGGTAGTTAAAAGAACAGCTGATCCATCTTGTGGTTGACTTGTTGATAATGAACAGGTCTCTCTGGCAAAACCATTTTAGATTTGTTATGGCTTTTTTATGCGTTTCCCACCTAGTGCAAAATACTTTTTATCAGGACTCTTGATCTGTGTTTTACAGTGCATCCTTACTATTATTTTATAGGCGAGGCAAAGGTTCCCCAACAGTCTGTGGAAAACAGGTCTCTTGAACAGCAGTCAACATGTGCTTCACCTGCTCATGATCTTCCCAATAGTTGGTGTCAAAACACAAGGGGTTTCCAGGTTGAGCAGTCATAAGCTCCCCAGTAAAAGTGCCTAACACATAGACAGAGTTTGTTTCCACAAACTCAAAAAGACCTAAGGCCTAAGAAGACAGGAAACCTCAAAGAAACATGCAATGCAGCAATCTGCCTCCAAGACAACAGTACTATAAAGCAACTTTAGCACCTAGACCAAAATCCTGATGGGAAAAGGGAAGGCTGTTAGTCACTAATGTGCAACTCAAGACATGAAACCTGTAATGATTTTTCCCAGGAGAGCCCTAACTTCAGTAGCAGGTGGTGCAGTTGAGGCAGAGAGAGCAAGGTGAAGAGAAGAAGTGGCTGATACAGAGCACATCAGTATCCCTTTTGCAAAGCAAATATTGCATGCTCCAACACTGATTTCATCTAAGACTAATTAGTTAAATATGCACCCATGTAATAAACATATCCAAAATACCATGCATAGTATGAAAGTTAAATTTCACAACTGCATTCCTCACGTAAGAATATCTGACAGTGAATGGTTACTGCTGTCCATTTGGTTTCCATTATTAACTCACCACCAATGTAGCTGAAGATTGCTGACCCGTTTCAGCATGTTGCTGTAACTGAAGTTGTGACCTTATCTGCCACAAATAAGATAGGAGAAGATTTATGAGAAAAAAATTGTTTAATATCATTAACAATATTGTAAATTATTAAAGTTTGGGCAAATAAACCATTTACGATACTACTGGATATACAGGATTGGAGGGAAACGTAGTGTAGGGTAAAGTGTGAGTTTGGACAGTAAACACATAGCTCCAAGGCATTATAGCTGAGTTGCAAATATAGTTGTAAATGCTTAGTGTTTGAAAAATGGATAACATTAACAGTTTTTGAATTTTAAAGACTAACTCTTGCTTAAAAATATCTTTAGTTAAAGCTCAACATCTGTTATATGTTTTTTCTGATACCATGGAAGTTTGCAAGTATGCTACAACTCATTTTTATAACACCATCTGCAAATGCATTATGCAGTATTTAAAGTCTTCTAACATAATTCTGGAAAAAAAAGGGCAAATATAATATTTAAGGGAAAAAAAAAGAATTATTTCAACCCAATTAAGTTGTTTATTATACAATAAATAAATCAGTCAAATTGACAGTTCATTGAACTGGTTCAGCTCACATCTTTATACCGATGGCCTTTGAGTACAATGGGTAATCTGAGAAAAACATAACAATTAGTTGGTATGGAGAAGGGCTGCGAGCAACAAAGTGAGACTGGCAGTAGATGCTCTCAATTTTGAACTCATGATTGGAGGCAGAGAGGAGCTAGCATTATTAGCATTATTTTTTATTTTTTACCTTCTGAACTTCACTTACCAAATCTTAATTTAAAAGTTAAAGTTAAGTTAAAGTTAAATAGCGCCAAAGTAAAGCGCTTCCATAAAAAAGCTTATGAAACTTCAGTGTGAAGAATGTGTTGCACTCTGTCTTTCTGTCTCTGCCACCAACAGATTTATCAACAGCCGTGCATTAGTAGTTGATGCTAACAGGGCGCCAGCCTGTGCTGTATCCAGTTCTGTGACTGAGGCACAGGCTGCACAGATTGGAAAATCAATTACCAATCTCACACCAGAGTCCCTGAGAAATACACCTACTCACACGTGCGCACACACAATAAATCTGAAATGCGGTTCCGTCTTACACAGTATACACCACCCTGACCCTGTACACACATACACACACAGACACACACTGGAGCATAAACAGAATGCATCCACTGTGCACAAGCAACATCTCAGCTTTGTACACACACTGATCAAACACAATGGGTCCATCTCACACATATACATCTACTCTCTGTTCCACAGAGGCTGCACTTCAGGGTACTCTGATGTGCCAATAATCAACAGTGTGTTTGTCCTTGTGCACGAGTGCACATGGCTGTCATCAGGGAGATGTGGTGTTGTCTCAGTTATAAAAATATGGAGATGTATGCAGACATCAATTTATCATTCTGAAACACAGGGATAGAGGAGCAAAAGAGTGAAGAGAAAAGAAAGAGAGGTGATGAAGGGACATACTTAAAGAAATGGATGCCTGTCACGATAAAAAAAAAAAAGTGTGTGTGTGTGTATGTGTGTGCATATATGTGTGTGTATATATACATATATATTTTTAAACATGTACAAATGCATGCACAGCTCAATCTTTTCAGGCAAATCACCTGGAGTTTGCAGCTGCATAACAATCACAAACCAAATGGTCAACCAATCAGTCATTCAGCCAGTAAGCTCTGCATTCGGCTGTGTGCTGTATGTAATGTTTACATTGGATTATTACAAGGCTGGTAACAAATAATTTTTGCTTAAATTATTGCATTGTTAATAATACATTCAATTGCTGTATTGCAGTAACTCAAAATAAGAAAAAAAACAAATAAAAAAAAATAAAAAACTTTGCCAATGGTGAACCAGGCACCATGACTGCATCACTGGGCCCCATTAGAATAAAGCCTTTTACTGTGCTAGCTGCAGATGTGGTTTTTTTTTTTTTGTTTGTTTGTTTTGTTTTGTTTTCTTCAAAGTTACAATGATTGTTTCAAAATGAGGGGTGTCATGCTTTCACATCCTGACTGAATATTATTATTATTTTAGTAATATTCAAACTGCAGAGTGCCATCACACCAAAGTTAAAGACTCAGCGATGCTTATACCTAAAATATAGGAAAAGAAAAGGTGAGTAGTATGCATCAAAGTCCTTTTGCATGAAATCATACATAATTACCAAGGATGGCTTCAGTAAAGATAATATTAATGTTACACTAAATAAATAAATAAAATTCCAGAAAATAAGGTGCTTGTGAAAAGGATGGCGAAGCCAAATAAATAGCGTCCCGAGTTTGGTGTGGAGAAACATGACTGAATTCACTTTATCATCTAACATCAGTGCCTGACTTTAATAAAGCTCTTGTGGCTAAATGGGAACAAATCCCTTCAGCCAGGAGCTAAAATCTTGTGGAAAGCCAGCATAAAGGAGGGGTGGCTGGTATAGCTGCATGTTAATGCCCAATGTGTTTAAATGCAATTTTCCACATTCACTTATGGGTGTTACATTTGGGAATCATAATTGTTGCTTTTGCCTGAAGCACAATGCAAGGTTCTTAAAGCAGATTTTATATATGGTAACGATTATTTGTGCACCAAATGTTTATCTGTTAACTAAGCCCAGAAAGGGTGATAAAGTGAAAACTGACAATCTATCAATCTACAGAGAATGTGACTGTGAGCTAATCAGAGTTGTGAACTTTCACTTTGTATACCAAAATTTTGCCTAACAAGTGCACATCATTTAGCCAAGACGGACATTCAGTTGGTTTATATGTTTCAATATGTCAAGTAATATCACTATATACAGGAGCTATTATTCTACCCCAGGCAATGTGATTAGAGGTAGAATATATGGGGTCACCTAAATGTCACTGCCATTACCCGTAACTTGTAATTAGGTCCTCATAAAATGACTGTCAGTGCCTTTTGGTTGTTGAAGAATGTTCATGAATGAATGAAAAGTAAGGATGAATTTATGCTGGCACTCCACCCATTCATTGTGTAAAAACATGATTTATGTTAGGGCTTACTTGTAAATTTAATTAAAATGTGTTTATTTGTCATATGATTTAACAAACAATGTGTGCCAAGAGCCCCGACACTGTCAACACATAACATAATTTTAACTTTTGAACATGGTGCTACAGCAGAAATTAAATCATATTCAAGCTGTGAGTCAACATGTGAACAGTATTTCAACTTTGGCTTGTTTGAAATATATATAATAGCATAAGCACAAAAAAGGAACACATACTTCTCTGAGAACAAGTTCAAAAGCTTTCTCTGTGTATTTCAAGCAGTAACATTTGGATCATAACATAAACACTCATTTGAATATCTCTGAGCTCTGGAAATAGAGTTCTTCCTTTTTAAACCAGATCACATTTGTTTGAAGTTTATCTCACACAGCAATATTTGACAACTCAGTTTGCAGGAAGAGGAAGAAAAAAAAATACAACTCACTGTGCCATCAAATACATGTCTCATTACAGTGGACAGAGGCTGTACTCTGTCTCATGATATAATTTCAGTCACATCATCTTGATTTTTATGGCATATACCACTGTTAGCTTAGTATAAATATATTTTAAAGAACCGTATGATTCATTTTTATTCCTCTACCAGCTGCTAAAGTGTCATTTTAGAATTTTTGAAATAAATAGACACAAGTAACAGAAATTACATTCAGATAATTATTTACTGTAGTAAAAGCTGGTTTTACTGGTTCATGTATTCTTTGTTTGTTTGGTTCCCAATTAGCTACTGTATCATAACAGTAGCTACTCTTCCTGGGGTGCCCATTAATATTTTATAGGACTTCAATAACAGAAAATAGATCAGTACACATAACATTCATAATCATAAGAAGGCTGAGTCCATAACACAACCACTAAAACACATTAAAGAACAGTCTAATACATATACAATATATAAGAGTGTTACAATATGTCTAGTTATTCCATCTTTAACTCACTTAACTTGTTCACCAAATTATTACTCAAATCTTTAAAATATAGAGTGTGTCCTTAGGTGAAATAATTCTTAATCCATTCAGTAGCAGATGCTTTAAAGACATTAATTATTAATATTCAATAATTTGTGATTGAGTATGTGAATTGCTGTTGAAAATGATATGCAAATAAAATGACTGGCACACTTTGTGTGCCTTAATCTAATCAAAGGATCGTGGGGCTTAAATCTAAATCAGCCTCATAATGTGGACTTAGTTACTCTCTTCAAGTGGAAACACTCATGTTTGTCTTTTTCAGTACAGCAGACATGGGGTGTATGTGTGTGTGTGTGTGTGTTTTCCACCTTTACAAAATGAAAATTAAACTTTTTCAACTTACATGTAAATTGAGCTGCAGGTCACTGAAACACACACAAAGGGTAAGAGAGAAAGAGAGAGCTAAAAGACAGACAACGGCTGCACCTCAGTCTTAACTTTGGTGAAAGCAAACAAAACATCACTCCATTTTTAAAAAAATTGTTTTTAACATAGTCATTTGGGAAAACATTAAAGTGTCTTTTGAGGCAAAGGTGTAAATAAACCACTTTAGTTTCATCTTCAATTTATTTTCTTTATTGTAAAAAAAGAGGGTAATGTCTGTTTTGGTTCTTAATGAAAATTCAGAAGAAAAGGAAAGCATTTTCTATTCATCCAATTAAATGGTGAGTGTCTAGAGCACAGATTTGGTGTGCAAAGGTCACGTTAATGAGCAGCAGAAAGCTGAGGTGACAGACCCATATGACTGTCAAACACAATCTGTTAGGAAGTGAAGAGACTGAGGTTATGGGACTATGCAGTCCTGACTGACCTATCCAGTTATTTGTAATGAGAGATTAGTAGGTAAAAAATAGATCTCTGCAAACCATAAAGGGCTCAATCCATTCAAATGACAACAGTAGATATTTTCTCACAAAAATACTATTTCCACTGACTAAAATACTGTTTCTGAGTCATAAGATTAGTCACCTTATTTATTATAGGTGTTGCATTTTTTTTCTCATCCAAATAAAAATAATTTATAAATAATAATTTTTAATCATCTTTGTGCACTACATTTAAAGCTGTGTTAATATCACAAATTCTTGTAATATTAGTTTTCTGTTTTATTTGTATTCATTCAGCCTCAGTTTTTCCCAATAGAAAAGCCGTGTTGCATATTTCACATTATTCTTCTGTATGATGTGAATACAACCAAGGCCTCAAGCCTGAAGGAAACACACAAATGGATCCCATTTTTCTCTGTGACTCTCTGTTCTCTATATTCCTCCCTCTTACTGCCTGAGTAATGTAAATAAAAGTTTCAAAGGAGTCTACACTGCCTGCAGCCTACAGTAAACACACTAGCTGTCCTACAAAAATCTTATTTCTTTATGTCACTTTACAAGTAACAGTGCATAGCTCCACTCTCCTAGAATCTTCCCTCAGTTGCTCATTTTTGAGGCTACAGTCTTTTGTGTTTTGATTGAGAACAATACCCCTTAGCTTTGCCTGATTGATACATACAGATAACAATGTAAATATTTGACCCCTGGGGGATTTAGTGGCTCTGTTATTTTGCTGCATGCCATGATTTAAGTCCAGTGGTTAGGGACCACCTTTATCCTGTAAGGAATCATTTCTATCCTGATGGGAGTGGTTTCTTGCAGGAAGATAATGCCCCAATCCATAGGGCATAAGGTTGCACTGAATGGTTTGATGAGTATGTGGTGTGAATCATATGCCATGGCCTTTGCAGTCACTAGATTACAACCCAACTGAACGCCAGTGGGGGGTTTAAAAAGTTTTTAAGTGCCTTTAACAGAAATGTTAAAGACAATTTCAGATATCAGAAGGAAACTATAGTTGATGCTGAATTTAAAAGAGGACCGTTATATGCTGGCATCTAATATCGCCACAGCTTGTACATCAAGGATACTTTGTGCTTGTCTTTGTGACACCAGCAGCATCTGACAGAAGAGCCGTAACTGGGTATTAACCTTCTGGGATGAGAAGGTATTTGCCTTGGTGTGGTCAGCTGGCCACAGGCCCAGCTTGCTTAGTGCAATGTGCATTGATTTGACCAGCAGAGAGGTGTTCAAACAAGGGATCAAATCAAAAACAACACTCAAAATTGGAGCATATACTGCCAAAGGTATTGAGCTTTTCTGGATGTATAGACACCCCTAGCTGGGACATTTGACAGTGGAGCCAATGGCCACTGTGCTTTTTTGTCTTTCGAAACAACAAAAGCAAATTCTCTCTTCATATTTATCTCCCTGCCTTCAAGAGCAAGAATCAACAGGCAGGAAGAAAGAGAGACAAAGAGAGGCCAGGATGAAAGACAGGGACACTAAAAGTGCTGAGGGTTGATTTTATTAGAAGAGGTTGAAAGCATCCCTCTTGGCAGTTAAAACATGATGAAATCACTTCAGCTGATATGATGAAATCCGCAGTGTTATTTGGAAAACACAGAAAACAAACCTCATGCGTAACAAGGTGGTTAAGCGGAGCTGAATCATATTAGCCAAATGATGCTTTTGAGGTGTTAATCAATGCAGAATAAAAGTTCATATTACATAGAAAGAAAAAGAAAAAAGACTATTTAAGTGTCTTTAACAGAAATGTTAAAGACAATTTCAGATATCAGAAGGAAACTATAGTTGAATTTCTTGCCTTGAAAAGTATTCTTGTCTGACAGCATGGTACAGTCCATTTGCATTCCCATTGTGTCAAATACTGCATTTTTGTCAGATACACACCAGGTGTCCTGGCATTAGTACCATGACACACTATGATGGGTTTCACTCCCAGTTCATTACATAACAATGTAAGTAAGTAGTGTAAGTGCTTGTTAAACACGCATTTTAAATATTTAAAGACATTCAAGAGTCATTTTTCAATGTACAGAGTTAAAATTATGAAAAGATTTATTTTAAACCACACCTCAGTCTTTTTCCTAAACTTAAATAATTAGTATTTAAAATTAAATAATAACCAGAAAATGAAAATGAAACTGAAAAGCATTTGAAAACAAACGTGCAAAGCATATATATATATATATATATATATATATAATTCCCCACTCGCCCCTGTGGGTGGTCTTTTTCATCCTTCAAGCTCAGGTCCTCTCACCAGAGACCTGGGAGCTTGAGGGTCCTGTGCAGTATCTTAGCTGTTCCTAGGACTGCGCTCTTCTGGACAGAGATCTCAGATGTCGTTCCTGGAATCTGCTGGAGCCACTCTCCCAGTTTGGGGGTCACTGCCCCGAGTGTTCCGGTTACCACGGGGACCACTGTTGCCTTCACCTTCCACATCTTTTCTAGCTCTTCTCTCAGTCCTTGGTATTTCTCGAGCTTCTCGTGTTCCTTCTTCCTGATGTTGCCATCACTCAGGATTGCTACATCTATCACTACGGCCTTCTTCCTCTGCTTGTCCACCACTACTATATCCGGTTGGTTAGCCATCACCAGTTTGTCTGTCTGTATCTGGAAGTCCCACAGGATCTTAGCTCGGTCATTCTGAACCACCTTTGGAGGTGTATCCCATTTTGACCTCGGGACTTCCAGGCCATACTTGGCACAGATGTTCCTGTACAGTATGCCAGCCACTTGGTTATGGTGTTCCATGTATGCCCTGCCTGCTAGCATCTTGCACCCTGCTGTTATGTGCTGGATTGTCTCAGGGGC
>VUQI01002503.1:0-11816 GCA_015106735.1 Paratilapia polleni | reverse complement strand
CAAATCACAACAACAGTCGCCTCAAGGCGCTTTATATTTTAGGGTAAAGACCCTACAATATAGACAGAAAACCCCAACAGTCAGGCGACCCCCTATGAGCAAGCACTTGGCAACAGTGGGAAGGAAAAACTCCCTTTTAACAGGAAGAAACCTCCGGCAGAACCAGGCTCAGGGAGGGGCAGCCATCTGCCGCGACCGGTTGTGGGTGAGGGGAAAACAGGACAAAAAGGCACACCTATGGGAGAGAGACAGGGTTAATAATAGCTAATGATTAAATGCAAATGGTGTATAAACACATGGAGAATGAAAGGAAGTGAGGAAGAGGAAGTGCTCAGTGCATCATGGGAAGCCCCCAGCAGCCTAAGCCTATTGCAGCTTGACTAAGGGATGGTTCAGGGTCACCTGATCCAGCCCTAACTATGAATTTACCTACTTTTAGTACATTGTGTTAACTGAATATTTTCTGTCACTGACAGAAACTGAAGGGTCAAAGGCGATCCAGTTGCTGTAGCCTTTCTGGAAAACAGCTGGGGGAATCTTGGAGTCATCGTTTAGCCATTTTCCAGCTGTTTCCATAGTTGGTTCGGGAAGCAAAGAGAGGTTTATAGTCAAAACTGCCACGTTTGCTAATCCCAGCTCCGCCCACTCTCTCCCTCTAGAGGACCTTCCGGTTTAGGATCGTACCCTAGAGCCTCGTTTTGGTTTTCAACATGGCCGTGAGGTGAATAAGGAGAAACTTCTGATCACTTCCCTGTAAAAATGTTCCCCCAACTATGAAACCATGTCTGCTCGTAATATAAGCAGAGAGAGGGTTCAGCCTTCAAATATAAAAAATAAAAGTGGACACAAAGAGTATCTGTCCAGGGGAAAATGTAAAACAGACAAAATATTGTGCCTGCAAGAACCTCAAGGCTATTGCAGTGAAGTAAAATGAAGTTAAAGAAAACATATTAGGTAACTGGAATAAAAATAAAAACTAGTCTTCTAAAATAACACGACAGCTTACTGAAATAATATTGTGTGCTTATCAAACTAACTAAAATAAAAACTACAGAGAAAACGTCTTTAGTTTTAGTAGTTGTTAATGTCTTCAAATTTATCAGCCCAACAAGCATCAGGAGGCTTTGCTGCATGTGTTTATTGAGACTTAGGATGTCTACTCAGTGTGAACTTTTGTGTTTGTATTGAGAGACAAATACCCCCCAGACTATAATACTTAAAAAAGTAAAACTAAAACTGAACATTGCTGTACAACAAAACAAGTAAACCCACTCTGGAATGGAAACTAAACTGGATTGAAAATTCAAAATGAAATAAAAAATATATGACACTATAATAACCACTGTTATGTAATGTCCCTTTAGTTGATGTATGACAGTTTAAGGACAATGACCTCAGTATTTTAGTGCTTCTGCTGTAACTGCAGAAAAGAAATGATTCATTTGTTTCCTGTAGTGATGACATGAGAAGTGGTCGATGTTGCTGTTTATCTTCATGAACGCATACTCTTTTCTGTGTGTTAGTCATTGTGAATAAGTTCATTATCATTAAAATTAAGATTGAATTAAGACCACTACAGTGACAAAGAACGAGAAATTCAAAGGTAACCTCTGGTTTGCACCTTATCTTTACTGTCTTTTGTTATTAATCCAGATTATCTCCTGCGCAAGTTAACAACCAAACAACACGTTAACATACTGTTCATACTGTTCTGATCAACCAATTACAGCCTCATTCCACTCAGCAGCTCAAAGAGAAAACATCCTTGGCATGAGGGAAGGAACTTCTTATCAGCCGAGGTTAGACTGAAGGAATGTGAGGTGTGCTAAATGTATAAATAAACACCACATCTTTAACACTCCCCACCACAAATACATGAATGAAGCTTAAATGTGAAAAATCAGGACAGCATTTTGGATTAATTGCCATTAGGTTTGGTTTTAGATATTACTTTATCTTTAGGCAAAGGTGAAGCAGCCACTGGTTGCTGGGTGTCTCTGGCTGAATTTGGTCGCAAAGAGGTATATGGTGCTGCACCAAAAAGCTCCTTGTGATTGCTTTGATCGGTAGATGATGCCGTGGTTGCCCATAGTTTGCATGGAAGGCGCTGACTTGTCTGCAAACATTCGCTAACTACTAGCCGAGCTGTAGGGAAACTGTGGGAAATACGACGCGAACCATTCACCTTCAAAGTAAAAGTTGTGCCTTTTGAATAGTGCTGGTTGCAGTGGTAAGGCACAACTTTCACTTTGAAGGCAAACATTCTCCGTTTCTTGTTTGTAGTAGCAGTAGCAGCTGGCGAGTGTTTGCAGACAAGTTGGTATCTTCCATGCAAACTATGGGCGACTGCGGCTATCTGCTAGTGACGAGGAGGCTCACGAGGAGGCTTTTAGTGCAGCACCCTCTTTGTGAACAATTTCACCTAGAGACTGCTAGCAACTTCCAGCAACCACTCGCCAACTGGTCAGGGAATACACATTTTTCCCTAGCGACCGGTGGTTGCCAGAGGGTTGCCAACTGGTCTCAAGGCCTGTGTGACTGAGGCCTTGGCTAATGCAATCCGTGATATTAATTTGTGTATAATGCCAAATCGAATTGAGTTAGGCAGCGGTAAATCATGTAATGGCACAAAGCGTAGCTAACATTTACTTTCTACAGTAAGTCAACATGGGGACAGTTAGCCAGCTAGCTGCAACTTAGCTACACAGCTTGTATCTGAGGTTGGTAGCTTCATCATGTCCAAGTCAGCTTTGTTGTCACTATACTGATACTCGGGTATACAGTATTATAGGCTGGTCTCTCAGTTGGTGTACAACACACATGACATACAGTACATACAACACTGCAACATATCACAGCAGTCTTGTATGTTTCATAACTATTTTGGCAGATGCAGTTTTCTGGAAGTTACTCCTTTAAATGTCACGTACTAAATCATAAAAGTCAGGTTTATTGGGTTTCACTGATCATGCACCTTACTCCCATAAGAATCACTTCATTCTTTAGATTTGATATCATACATCTTTACAATCTGACGATCCCTCGTTCGCAGCGTTTTATGACTCAGACCTACCTGCTGTGAGGTTTTATGGTGACTGAGTCACGCTCATAACAGTCTGCCGTGAAAACACTGGGTGAAACTGAGCCAGAGGGACATCTCAGAAAATTCCTGATCTACCAGCTGGAGAACTTTACCCATGAAAACAAGTCCAGGCATATACAGAGACTTACGGATTTGGTCTGTATTATCTATGTTTGCAGTGAATTGCTCTGTCAGCAGACACAGAGGGGAAAAATGGCATTTTCCATGGCTAAGCAGGAAAACAGGATAACTGTTAGGGGATATCTCATAGCTCCAACCACTGGGTGAGATAACTGGGTACTTACAAGTTGAGTCCAATTCTATATTTACTGGTATGTCTGCTCTGTGTATATCTCCCCACTTGTACTTTAATCCCGTGCAAAAGAGGTGTTAATCTCCTTTGTTCAAGCACAAGGGACAAGGTTTGATGCCTTTGATTGATTCTGAATCCTCTCTTATCCCTTAATAAATCCTTTTCCACTGTTTGTGTTTAGAAAATCAAAACAAATAGAATACTTTTTATTTGTAGTCAACCTTGTCCTGTGTTGTTTTTCCTTTTTCTACAAGGAAAAATGGCGTTTAAGTAGAACCAGTAACTAATCTGCTTTAACAATGATAACAATTTCTAGGTGTAGCCAAGGTGCAAAACATTTTCAGTTTGGTGGACTCATGCCTTTGCTTCTTGTGGATCATGTGGTCCTCCTGGCTTCACTGAGCTGTGACCTCCAGCTTGCGCTGAGGCAGTTTGCAGCCAAGTGCCAGGCTGTGGGGATAAAAAACAGTAACTCCAAGTCTGAGGCCTTGGTTCTCAGCCAGAAAAGGGTTACTGCCTCAGTTGGAGGATTTCAAGTATATTGGTATCATGTCTGCAACGATGCAGACGCTCTACCAGTCTGTTTTTGGTGAAGAGAGACTTTGAAGGAGAAGCTGATGATTTACAGGTCCATCTCCATTCCGGCCCTCACCTATGGCCACAAGCTGTGGGTAATCCCCAAAAGGGTAAAATCGCAGATTCAAGATGCAAAAATTGGCTGTATTTGAAGGGTGTCTCGGCTCAACCCTGTGATGTCTCCTGCACGTGTCCTATCAGGATGGGACCCTGGGTCAGACCCAGGACATGCTAGAAGCGGTTGCTGGGGAAGAGGGAAGTCTATGGATCTCTGCTGCTACCGCTGTGACCCAGACCTGGATAAGCTGCAGAAGATGGATGGAATGTGACTCATCTAGATCTATCTAGATCTATGGGAAAGACATCAGAAAAAAAGATAGGAAATTGTAGTTAAGTCACATCATCAAGTCAAGATGTTGTTGACTTGATTGCCATGATGCTTGTCTGTTTTTCCAATGCACAAGGAAAATTGTGGCTTGGGTCCATGTGTCCCTTATAGAGGAGGGTCACCGCAAATCATCACAAACAAATTATACTAGGGTGAAATATTTCTATCCCGATAGAAGTCCTTTTTTCTAGAATGATGATGCATCCAATAGTTTGATGAGTATGAAAATGATGTGAACCATATGCTATTGCCTTCACAGTCATTAGATCTCAACCTATCTGGACACCTATGGTAGATTTTGGACAAAAGTGCTAGGAAATAACTTAATGTTTCAGAGACTTTGAGAATGAATGCCATTGAAGCAGTACTGGTGGAAAATGGTGGCTCGACAGTTTACTATGACCCTCTACATTTTCCTTCAACTTGTCAGCGGTCTGTATTATTTCTATTGTAGGAATGTGAATGACTAGTCTACAAACTGTAATAGAGTGCCGAGGCAGGCAGGTGAATTACCAAGCTTCATGAGTGATTGACTGGTGTCCTACTGTGATACGAAAGAGATCCTTTCAGTCTCTCCTTTACCAACACTAGCCAAGTCACTGGCTTGAAGATGGATATGGGCTCCTCTGTCCTCTCTGTAGTCTTATTTTTGGTACATCTCTTGGGGCATTGTGCTCCAGAAACTGTAGAAGCGAGATTAAAAACAAAATATAAACAGTGAATTAACTGTTGTTGGTAAGAGAAACTGCAGGTTAAGGCCAAGCACTTGTGCTAATAACAAATGTTCTTTTAATGTGATGAACAGCACATAAATACTGAATTCTCGTTGTTCCCTTTCTCATCCTTCTACCTTTTGCAGTTGTTTTGTTTACTTGTAAATTTTATTTACACCCTGAATGGCTAAAATTAAGACAGTCTCAAGCGAGGAACCGGCTACTTAAACCTGTATGTGTTTATTACAGTAGAGCAGTCAGGAAATTAAATGCTTGAGAAAAAAGACTATCTCACTTTACTTACAGAATTTCTATTTTTTTAAGAAAAACAAAACAACAACAACAAAAAGCCAACTGACTTAATAACCCAATTTTCAAGAAATTGCAGTTTAAAGTGGACCTAATATGCTTTTCCTTATTTTGTCATATATACATGGTTTATAATGGTGGATCTTCATATTAAACATGGCCAAAGTTTCCCATAATGAAGTCAGTACAAGTTATAACTGTTTTCAGGTTTCAGAGTTATCTAAAACACTGTTTCATGCAGGGGTTTTTTTTGTCTTGGATATGTATGATGTCACAGAGAGCAGATTTCCCTAATATGGTCATCTCAGGCACAGAAGCTCCACCCGCCCACTGTTCAAACCTTAGGTTTTCCAGGGCAGCCAATCAGAAAAATTCTCTGGATTAAACAGAGAGGTAAGGGAGCTAAAGCATCTCAGGGGCTCCACTAAGGGCCAGTAATAAGATAAATAAGCATTATCTTAAACTGTCAATCATGCAAAGCAACTCTAGTAGAATTCAAGAATAAAATCTTTGAGCTGGAAATGAGCAGAATAGGTCCCCTTTAAGTTTTAGGAGAGTGCTACAAAACCATGAAGACATGCATGAATTAATATCTGACAGAACACATAAAAACAGGAAAGCAGTGACTGGTTATGAAAACAGTGTGCATACAGCAAATCCACTGAACTTTAAAGTGAAAACATTTCTGAAGAACATCACAAGGAATAAAACTTCACATTCATTAAAAAGTAAAACTGTGCGTCATAAGCAAACTGCTGCACACATACAGCATTTTAAAGATCTAGCTAATTCCAGTTTATCTGTACACAGAGCCTAAAAGTCAAATACTGCATTTATACATTCAAAGATGTGTGGTTTACTGGATAATTGTCTAATACACAGTGACTGAAATGGGACTGGGAGTATATGGGCTTATAAATGAGGTGACATCCAAACTGGATGGACAAAATAAAGATGAAGTAAGGACTGGTCTTAGATCCACTGACGACCATACAGCCAGTAATGCGAGAACTTGTGGGTAGATAACCTATGTCAGCAATTTTACAAGAAATTATTTATATGAGGGTGTACAGAAGCATAATGGATTCATCTGACAACCTCAATTGCCCTGTTTTTTCTGAATTAATGAGACATCTTAAATCAAAAAAAGCCTCTATTAACTTTAAAGCTCAATTTCTTGGAAGCAATAATGCCCCTTTCTGAGATACTTCTCTTCAGAAAAAAAATACTTTTTTTGAATAAAACGTTTTTTCTCTGAATTTCTGAAGTAATTATTTGAATAATTCAGAAAAAAAGGTCAAAAAAAAAAAAAAACCCATCACGCGAATGATGCTTCTGTAAGGGTGAGAGGTAAAGAGAGGTCTTTTTTTGTCTCCCAGGAGTCCGTAATTTAACCTCCCAACAGTCCTGTTTTGTATTTCAAGGCCATGCCGTGGCAGTACCCTGTGTTGTTTCACATTTCTCACATCATTTTCATGGCCCTAAACACACTTTTAAATATAACCAACGCAGTTTCATTGGAGTTCGTGAAATAGTGTGAAAGAGTCAAACTCAAATCTCTTGATTCGTGTTTCTGGAATCTAATATTAAAGTTTCTTTGTCTTTCTAAACACAAATTTCCCACCATTATTTTTGTGTGTACGTGTTTTTGGTTTTTTTTCCATCCGTCCAGTCATATTTTTATTTTTATTTTATTTTTACAGGGTGAAAAAGTCCACCTTTGGAGGTTGAGTGGTTTGGATGTAGAATGAACCATTTCACCACTCACACCCAAGGTCACAGCTCAAATTCCTCATGGGGCAGGATCTGCACCTAATGTGTGTTATTGTTTTCCGTACGTTATTAATTCATTAGTTGGTTAGGTTTAGGCATTCAAAACCTTTGGATAGATGTAGGCATTAAAACTACCGGGTTGGGTTTAGAATAAGATCATGGTTTGGGTTAAAATTCAACAGTTGTCACTTCTTATAAAGCTTATACATGTTCCAGACACAAAATATACCTCTTATTGAAATATGTTACTTACAAAGTTGTGCTGTCATGAAAACACGTTGACAAGTCGCGTTCATGACATAGACAGTCAAAAAAGATGGAGGTAGCTTCCTGGTCGGAAAAAATAAAGCCAATGCGGAATTGCCTAAAAACCTGCATTCTATCTGAAGGCCACCGGATGGCGATAGCTGTGGTTACAAAAAGACTTCTGTTCCTATAGAAGTGTATAGAAAAAAAAAAGCTTTCTTTCTTGACCTCTGTAAACCCTTTGCTGCTGAATTCATGGTCTTAGTCACTCATTTTGGGTCATATTGAATAAAAACTTGGTCTATTTTGTAAATCTCGGTCATACCACGTTTCAAACATGAGGATTAGCTCTGTTATTTTCCACTTGTCAATCACAAGTCATTAGCCAATGAGCAAGCGGTTTCACAGTTTAGTCTTGCAACTAAGACGGCGGAAATGTTCATCTCGAGGCTTCAAAACGTAAATAGACTGCTTTTTCATCACTATTTCAGCCTTTGCTATGAGACTGCGCTGGAATAACTCATAAATGGATCCATAACTTTTGCATGTTTGACTGAAGCTGACAGAATATCTATGAAACACGAGTTTTACCAGCAAATGTACCTAAAGCATGAAAGATTTTCACTACTGTAAATTATGGTGTTTGTTAGTGTGATATTATTCTGCTACTTTATTGATTTATTATTGATTATTATATATGCAGCTGTTTGATACTACAGCTGCCTGTACTCATTTTATGTACTATTGGGTTTTCTAATCAAATGTACAACCATTACTTTTACTATACAGTTTTTATATCTAGAGGTACAGCAGCCAAATAAATGTAGCCTCTATATTAAAATAATTAAAGCACACCTCAAATTTGTAAGACACTTAAAGTACTTGAATACATGTACTTTCAACCACTGTTTTAAAAAAAAAGATAAAAGGATTGCTCAAGAGTGTAGCTGTTTGTTTTCGTTAGCCTGGTAAGTTAATGGTGAAGAGCAGCTAACGCCGATTTATAGCCATAGCTTCGGATTGTGTTTCTATACAGTTTTGTTCAATATGTTTAGATAATACTAGAAAATCGTGAACCAGAGAGTAATGTTTCATCTCAACTCAGTACATTAGCAAACAGGAATTGTTTTCACTTGAAGATATTGTAAGTGTTGAAACTTTGTCCCCTAATAGTAATAATACTCATGAGAATTCAAATACTGCTTTTTAAAAGAAGTCTCGGAGTTCCCTTTGAATTCCCACATGATGTTCCACTAGATCTGAGAAAAGCTGCAGTGTAGAAGTCAGTGAGTATCCTCTGAAGCCAAGTCGGTGAATTCCCGAATGTCGCCTGTTCTCCTCTGATGACCTCTCTGATCTGATTTTACACAAAAACATTTCATCAAACATGAAAACCCAACAAAAATCTGTTTCTACAAACCTGACACATAACAGCACACATTTTATATACACTACAAAAAACATGCTTAAATACACCTGTAACAGGCTGACATTAAATAAAAGTCTGTGTCAGTATCACAAGGTCATCCTCTATAAGACCAGAGTTAAACCCTCCTTCTTCACTCCCATCTTCTGTCTTCACCTCCTCTTCTTCAGTGAGCAAGCCCAGACAACTTGGAGGGAAAGTGTAAGATGCTCGAGGAGAAGTTGCTATTTCTAAAACCAACTGACATAGTTTAAAAAGGACAAGAAAAAAAAGAGGAGGTACTAGAAAACACAGCACTCAATTTTGGCATCTTTCACTCTCTCCTGCCTCAGCTCCTGCAGTCCTCGTCATCTCCTCCTCCTCTGCCTCAAAGCTTAAAGAAGAAAAAGAAAGAGGAGGAGGTTGTCCTCAAGCCACCCCCTTTTTTCCTTCCCTCCTCTTCTGCTCTGTGGGAGGGACACTAGATCAGACGAGTTGGAGCAGCAGGTCCTGGACGGTGTCCAGGCCCTTGTAGGACTTCCTCAGGGCTCCGTCAGAGTCCAGCTGGGCAGCCAAGAGAAACAGCTTTCTGTCCTCAGTCATGGAGCCCAGAGACAAGGCTTCATGGAGCTCTGGCACACTCACAGCATTGGGCTTATCCTGTGAAGAGAGGGGGGAAGAAATGTCCAGGGTTTTTTTAAGCCATTAGTGTTGTTTGTTGCATTGCATTTATTACAATCTCACCGTTGCTGCATGCCTTCTAATAGTGGTAAATGAATACCATTGTCTCACCTTTAATTAAGAATTATGCATCATCTAATACGCATTATTCATCTCTGGTATGATGGATAAGTAAGTGTAAGAACACTCTACCAAAACATGGTTAAATACACAGATTTCGCCCTTCACTGGCACGGTTAATCACGGTTAATTTGAGTGTCAAATGTAGTTAACTGCAGTAGCAATACACAGAAGCCGTGGTTTTCTCTAAACATATAGTTGCTAAGAGTATGGAATCTGGTGTACCACTAGGTCATTAGATTGATATTATACTTCATTTTAAATTTAAACTTGACTAAAAAAAAGTCTGTGCAGTTACAGTACAAACCTGCCTAGGCTTCCATCTAGGATGGATTATTAACCCGGTTTTGAATAAAAAAGATCTCTGGTATTAAGCCTAACTGACAAATACAGCCGGCCTATTCCTCCACAAAAAGTTTTGCAGATTTGAATAAAGTTACCTTACCATTAACTTACATAAATCTTCACAGTGTGTCATTACAAATTACTACATGTCATATTTTTCAAATGCTGGTTGTCTCAGTTATGATCAAAACTCACGTACGAAGAGAGTGAATTTAAAACCGCCCTCCCACACAAACCATTCAGCCCAGGCTACAGTCTATAGATGTCCGCCTCGTTTCTTGGCACCACGTCTTTTCCAGCGCACAGGTTCTGTTGGAAACAGTCTTTGTACTGTTTAAACTGAGCGAGAGCTGAAGCAGCGAACAAAGTGTTGGCGGGTGAACACCAGTATCACTGTCAGAAAAGAGCTCCTTCTCCTTTATTTAACCTGTGTTAAAGGCTCATTACAGCAAAAACTGGAGGCAAGTTAGCAAACAGTTAGTTGTTTTTACCCGGGAAAATACATTTTCCTACCACAGAGGCAGCCATTGATTTGTATGTTTGCAGATTTGTAGAAAACTGCTGCATATCTTCTTTTAATTTTAATTATTACTTTTAAGAAGCTATATTGTCATTATAAAGATGGACAGCAGACACTCCAAGTGTCTGATCAGTAACATAACAATTTAACTTACTTTGGTTGTGAAAATGGTCAGTGAGTGTGTATGAAGCCATAATTTGGTATAAAATAATGGGAATCCTCCATGCATAAGTGGTTTAACTCTAAAAAGTAGGACTGATTTAGATATTTCCATATCAAAAATTTGTTTGACAAGCGCAGTTAGTGGGGTTAGGTTAATTAGTAATTCTAAATTGGCCGTAGGTGTGAATGTGAGCGTGAATGGTTGTCTGTCTCTCTGCGTTACTCCTGCAACAGACTGGCGACCTGTCCAGGGTGTACCCCACCTCTCGCCCTATGGTAGCTGGGATAGGCTCCTGCCCCCACCCGCGACCCTGAATAGGATGAGCGGGAGAAAATGGATGGATGGAAGTACAGGTTTTTAAATATACTTTACTATATTCCCGTGTGAAACATCCCCCAACTGAAAAAAGACGTGCTTATGTGTCATCCTGACATCTAACAACCTTTCACTATTCAACTAAACTTTTTAACTGATGCTTACACATCTTTTGATCTGCAAATCACCAAACCTGCTGGGAACTGTTGCATTTTTTGTACACTTTGATGTAAAACTCCAAAGCTTACCAGTACAACCTGATGGAGAATCTGAATTCCTGTGCTACTTTCATATCAATAGGTTTTAAGAGTCTACTCTACATTCTGTTTGATGATCCAAATTTCCTTATTAATTTCACAGATGAAAGGAGAGAAAGAGCAGCCTGATCATCTCCCACCTGTAGAGCCTCTTTATGTTTTAAACATGACATCCCATCTAACCAGACTGCACCTGCTCTTCAAGGTTACAGGTAATTTTTTTTTTCTTGCTAATATTGCAAGTAACTGACAGTACTGGGGGGATCAAGCTGCAGTGATCCAACATTAAATGTGACTAATGTTCCTTCTTCCCCCGAAGGGTCATACATAATTCCACAAGTGCCGCACATTGTGAGGAAATATGAGCTGAGGAGGAAATGCATTTCAGGACTCTGAAATCTTTAAATAAAAGTGCGCATGCGACTAGGTTCATGACCAGAAGAGGACAATATATCAATCTCTGTGTGGTTGCTTTCAGGTAAGTATTTATTTAAAAAATTAAGAGACCACTGCTAAATGATCACTTTCTCTGATTTTGCTATTTATAGGTATATGTTTGAGTAAAATGAACATTTTTCTTTTATTCTATAAACTACTGACAACATAACTC
>VUQI01002502.1:0-12206 GCA_015106735.1 Paratilapia polleni | reverse complement strand
AAAAAATATAATACAAAAAAAAAAAAAAAAAAAAAGAAAAGGCTAGTTGCAGCCTTGCTTGGGTAAAAAAAAATGCATTTCTCCAGTGGTGCAGTGTTTGCAATCAAGAAATGAGCAGCAAAAATAAATAAATAAATAAAACTATTGGAGCAGACTGTAAAACAAACTGATGGCTAGGTAATAGTTGTGAAAGGACAAGGATACAGGAGAAATATTCAGAAATAAAGAGACAAAGTGCAAAGTGCAGAATCATCAGCAGCAGTGGAGGTTTTCCTCTCCACTCTCATGCCCCCTGAAGCCTCGCTCGGTCTGAAACGTGACAGTTTCTATTTTTAGTCAGCATGTCTCTTCTTGGGAAGAAGCCAAAACACTCAATAGGTCATCAGTTTGTGCCTCGCTGTCTTGAATGTGGGCGTTTGTGCCGCTGTGAGAGAACGTACGTGACATTCAGGATCGTTCAAAGTCTGTTTCTAAGACTTCTTGAAATAAACGCCCTGACTGCATTTTTCTGCTTCGCAGAGGCTTCGTGTAAACAAGCAACTACTTTTTAAAAGAGAGAGCAACGTTGAGTGGTGCTTGAACTAAATGCCCCAGAATTTAAGCATCTCTATCTGAGTGACTTTAGGGTTTGGTTGTTATGAGTCAGAGAAAACAAAAATGTTCTCTTCATTGTCTGCCCTCTCTTTATCCTCAATGCTGCAGAAAATATAAAAACAATCTTAATGGAGAAACTGAAAATGAATGTCTTTGCATCATTCACACCTACTCTCAGCCATTTGCATTGACTCTCTGTTAATTTTCTCCTGGAGTCTAAACCTGCAGCTGCTTCTGCCATGAAATGGAAAGAAAAAGATGCTCAAGCTGCACTGCTGCATCCAAATGTGACATCCACACTGCACTGAGTGCAGTTTAAGTGTCTGTCGAGGCTGTCAGAATCACCCAGCTCTGCCTCGGCTCTGTTTGTGTCGCTGCTGCTTCATATTTTTCTGCTGATTTGCTTTAAGCCCTCAGCAAGCATCCCCTGACTTCTCCTCCGCAGCTGTGCGAGCACTGTCAACAACAATCCTTAAACCTGACCCATTCACAGATACTGAGGTTGACTCCAAGAAATTGTGTGCATGTAGCACTACGTTCTTTATTTTCTCAGTTATGTAGTGCTAAATGAATGTAATTAATGCCTGGATCATTTGTGACATTTTTTGAGAGAATGAAGCATTGTGTACCAAATCAGATTTGTCAGGAGGCGGTGAGTGAGGAGCGAGGCTCAGAGTTCCGCCTGTGGATGGGTTTAGTCAACAAAAGCCTTTTAGATAAGGTTAGAGAATGATAGTACTAATAAACATATATTAAACTGGTGCTCCCGCAAGAAAATATTTACAAGTGCTAAAGAAATTTGTTGTCAGTGAATATTTTCCTGATGCAATACCAGTATGATCGCTCAAAAATAAGGCACAGAACTATTATCTTGAAACAACTGTGGATGTCTGAGATACAGTATGTTCAGATATGAGACAAATCCCATCAAACACCAGACGGCCATGAATGTTATGACTAGCCAACCAGATGTAGCCCACAAAACAACGTTTTTAAAAAGATGCCATTTTATGTAAATTTGGCTGAAAAGTGAAAGGTGAAAGGCATCTTTTCAGGATATTACAAGAATTTAAATTCAACCTAATTTTACCTATAAATTAATGTTTATCCACTGAGCAATTTTCTCTTGATTAGTTGCTTAAAAAATATCTAAGTGGTACAGAGACATCAAGGCTAAAATTGGTTAAATTTGGTTAGGATGAGGATTAGCACCTACAAGTCTGAGCCCATGGCTCTCAGATGGAAAAGGGTGGCATGCCCACTCCCAGGATGGGAATCAGTTGCTGCACCAAGACAAGGAGTTCAAGTGGCTTGGGGACAGTAGAGCAGGAATTTGACAGATGGATTGGTGCAGCATCTGCAGTGATGTGGAGACTGTACCTTACATTTGTTGTGAAGAGAGAGCTGAGCATGAAAGCAAAGCTGTCGTTTTACTGGTTGAGCTACGTTCCCACCCTCACCCATGGCCATAAGCTGGGAGCAGTGAGTGAAAGAATGAGATCACGGATACAAACAGCAGAAATAAGCTCCTTCTGAAGGGTGTCTGGGATTAACTGTAGAAACAGGGTGAGGAACTCAGCCATCTGGGAGGGGCACAGAGTAAAACCTCTTCTCCTCCACATCGGAAGGAGCCAGTTGAGGTGTTTCAGGCCTTTGACTAGGATGCCATCTGGATGCCTCCTAGGTGAGGGGTTTTGTGTATGTCCAACTCAGAAGAGATCCTGGGACTGACTGAAGACACACTGGACATTATGTTTCTTGACTGACTTGGGAACACCTTGACATTCCCCCCCAAAGAGATGGAGGAGGTGGCCAGGGAGAGGAAGGTCTGGGCATCTCTGTTTAAAATGCTGCCCCCACGACCCCGACCCAGATAAGCATCAGAAAAAGAGTGGATGGTTCTATTATATCCCCTTGTACTTGACTCTGTGATGGGCGCTGGACCTCCTCCAGTGTGTCGAAACAACAATCCTACAACTTGATTTTCATTTTCGGGAAGTGGACGGCATTGCAGGGTAGCAAATCTGTCAAGTGGTCCAGTTGATGAGCGAAGACTGTGATGCCAAAGTTCAGATTTCCTCTGAATGTCCTCCTTTAGACACTGCAGTAGAACTCTGCGTTGACAGCCTCTACCTGAGGCATGAATTCATTGTGCAGAAATCCTTGAATGTTGAAAAACTGATGAGTATTATCCTGGTCTCGCTTGTCACCTGATATGTTGCCTCCTGGCTTGGAAACTGTGGACTCTTCCACTGAAAACTGTGCAGTCCTAGCTGGAGACTCAGCTCTTATTACTCAATGATCATCAACACGAAATTTAGATCAGTTTGAAACAGATGTCGATGTTTATTCTCTGTGCAAGTTTGAGGTCGTTGGTGAAATCGTAGAGTGCTCAGAACAAGACCAGAGAGACAAGAGACTGATCTAAAAATAGCAGCTGAACTGAAAACGGTCCAGAAGTGCACAAGAAGATGATCCTGAACAGGAGATTGGGCAAATTTAAATCAGTTAAGGTTTTTGGTTGTAATATTAAGGCATTTCCTCTGTAGGGTGGCTAGGCTTAGCCTTAGAGATGGGGTGAGAAGATTGGACATCCTGAGGTATCTCAGAGTAGATGCTTACTGGATGCCTCCCTTTGGAGGTTTCCCAGGTACACCCAACTGGGAGGAGACCCTGGGGTAGACCCAGAACTTGCTGAATAAATTATAGATCTCATCTGGCCTGGAAATGACTTGGAATCCCCCAGAAGGAACTGGAAAGTGTTGCTGGGGAAAAGGACGTCTGGAATACCCTGCTTAGCCTCCTGCCACTGTGACCCGACTTTGGATAAGATAATGGATGAATGGATGGATGGATATATATTAGGGATAGCCACCCTCACTAACATCCAATAGAGCAAAGAGTAGATTAAAAATTGCCTGAACCCGAGCTTTTAGAGCAGTCTGAAGTTTCTCTTGGCTCACAGGAATTACGTGTTCATACGCTGACCTCATTATTTGAAACTTTAACCATGCTTAATATGACTATCCCCCATTGGAACAGTATATATGGTAGAAAATCTGAAAAACCATAATACTTAGATAAGATGAAGGAGCTGCTTAGTTGTTATTACATGTGATTATTTTGCATCTTCATTGAAATGCAAATCACTTGCTGAGAGTAATTATTTACAGTACTTGTAATTGACTTAATGTCTAGAATCCAGACAGACAGAGAGACTTGAAGTCATGGAGTTTGTGCAGCTTAGTTAAGAGTCGAGCCAATCACTGTTTGATTAGTGCTCATCAGAGTCTGGTCCCCTACAGGGAGGAAGACGAGGAGGAGGGCTGAAGCTGAAATGGTGGTCTCTTCTTCTTCTCCTCCTTTCTGTCTCTCAAATTAGTATTCAGCTTAATTAACATGCAACCTGCATCTCCCCCCTGTATCCCTCCGCCATCACGAGGAGGGGGCTCCAGTTATCACTCCACCTCCTGAACAATAGTCCCCAAGCGGCAGGAAGAAAAACACCATGTCTCTTTGTCTTTCTGTCTCTCTCTCTTTGACTCTGACATTGTCTACATTTCAGTCTGCATCACTGATGAAATGCTTCTTCTTCATGCCTCTGTCTGTCTCCTCCTGCCTCCGTCTTTACATTCCTCTCCATCTCCTCCCATCCCTGCGGTAGTTTAAAAATACAGACTGAACCTCTTCTGCAGTTCTTTCCATTTTCACACTTCTCTCTCCATCTTCCATCCATCCGTTAGCCTGTTGGGACAGACTGAGCACTGAAGCTATTTTCTTGCTCTTTTTCTTTCCTCCTGCAGCTACCCTCCATCATTCTCCTTGTCTGTGTATTATGTATCATTTGGTGATATATTACAGTTTATGTCTCTATATCATTATTATTATATGCTCATTACAGTGTGTGACTCACTTTATCCAGATATAATGTAATGCATCATCTCCCTGATGCTGCTTCTGTTTGTTTACTTGCACAAACCTGGAAACATGATGCTCTGATGTTTTCATTTAGTACCTCCACTGAGGGGGGTAGGTGGAGGTGGTAGGCTGGAGGATGTTTTCACTCCTGTGCATTTCTTTGTTTTCTACTCAGCAGGATCTTTAAAAATAATTGGTGAAAGTCAGCAGCTTTTGTTTTGACAGGGCTTTATTAAACAATGAGTTTTATCTCTAAAGAGCAAATTTAAAAATCAGATTCTTTTATAATATTAAATTGAACCCAGCCTTCTAATCCCTGATACACTGGCACTAATAAGTTGCTATAATTTAAAGTAATTTCTTTGAATATAAAAGTAGCACAAAGTCTGAAATTCTGGATTATCTTTGTCTGAGCACTTGATAAGAAACTGATAACCTGCATCTACAACCAAATGCTAATCCTAACGAGAACACAGTGAATGTTAAACAGAAATGTGATTTTGTTGCAAATGAACATACATTATTGTGGTTATGGCAGCCACTGAGTAAGATGTACTTTGTACTATTATCGCTAAAACACTTGGTTCTGTGAGAAAAAATTAATAGTAAACTGTTCTTTGTGTTGGCGACCAGGCAAAATGAGCTAGGAAATAGGGAAACCAACAAAGCAGACGAAGCTAGCTAACTTCGGATGCGTGCCATACTAGCGGCAATACTGTGCCGTGAAGTCTGAATTTTTCTCTGAACTTCATGAAATTATGGCAGCCGTAGCAGAGATGAGGGATTATTTACTACTGACGATGACAGCTTCTCAGCACAGGAGATAAAGAATAAAAGTTTGGGTGATAAACTCCAAGACTTGGAGATAAGAACTTGCATGAACATCGTGAGACTAGTAAACATGCCAGAGTGGCTGAAGGATGAGGCCCATGCTATTTTTAGGAAAAATGGATACCGCAGACACCCAAATTGTTCTAGAGAGCACACAGGTTGAGATGAAAGAGATGTTAATGCCCCACGAGAGTAGGGATGTCACCAGAACTGATGCTTACGGTACCTTTCAATACCAAAATTCCGAAAACGCGACAGTACTAGCTTTTTTTTTTTTTTAGTAGTGTAGGTACCGTAGGCAGCGAGGCTGCAATTCTTCCAGGAACTGAGGGGGGCAACTTACGGCTACAAGTGTTGTAGTCTAGCCTTACATGCTGAAGAAGAAGAAGGAAGCCCACAAGCACAGGAAAAATTACATGAAGAGTGTACAGTAGTTGCTGCAACAGCTCTGCCCCGACTCGTTGATAAGAAAGGCAGAGTCACCTGTGGAAGTACTTTGTGTTCGAGGAGGGTGACCAAGGGGGGATAACTGATCCGCAAAAGGCAATATGCAAACTATGGTATCATGCTCTTCAGTCAAGGGAGGGAATACTTCCAGTTTAGCAAAGCACCTAAACGATTTGTTCAGAGAAATCAAGTTGAGTAAGCTTCAGTTCATATCAACAGCATCGAACCTTCCAAAGTATTATCCTTCTTACAGTACCCTGAAATGGACGTTACCATTTTGCTTGAGACAGTTGGCACTTCTGTTGTGAAACCAACTTTGTTTCATAGGTTAAAATGTTTGCAGTGGTTAACGTCACATGCTTTTGTTAAAGTAATGTAGCTGTAATGTTAGTAGGTTACTCAGCAACCATCGTAACAGTTCAGGTTGTGTCCTGTCAACAACATATATTGAAATAAATTAAATAAATGGTCTTCCACCACCATGTCAGTGATTTAACATGACTTTTTAATAAGGGAGTTTGTGTTTAAGTAAGTAGGATAATCGTTTTGTTTTGGTATTGAATTAGATATGGAGAATCATGTAATTCTACTGGTATTGGTACTGACTCATGACACCTTTCTGGTATCATGACGTCCCTACATGAGGGTGATAATTATGCAGTTTTTCAACCACAGGGATACACTAAAGGTAATCTAAGGCATTGCTTTTACAAGAACAAGTACGATTTTATGTAGATTTGGCTGCAGAAATTCACAAGCAACAAAAAGATTATGATTTGGATCACAAACAGCTGCATAGCCTGTGGATGGTATTTCACTTGGTACCTCTACAGTCAGTTAGTACCTCTACAGTCAAAAGAAATCTGTCATGTCCACCTGAAGTAATTTATATTTGGAAATATGCAAGACACCCCCCCCCAATACAGAACAGATCAGGTGTCAATAATACAGACACTGACAGTATTTTCCCAAAGACCTCTTTAAAATAAGCTTTTTTTTTCCTTACCAGAGGAGTCGCCCCCTTTTGGACATTACAAAGAATGTAGGTTTAAGGCACTTCCACATTGACTTTACTTTTCAGACCCTGAAGCAACTTCCAGCTTCTACATACAGTCTATGGTACCCACATTTCAGCCTTGGAAGATACATCTGTACTCAGTTTAAGTGTATTCAGATGTTTTGCCCACAGTGTTATTTTCTTTGACTTTGCCTCTCTGGGCCCTTTTATACAAACAGAGTCTGAAGTAGGAGATTATTATTCACTTTCTTTCCTGTCTCCATCTCTCTGGCCTGTTTAGGAGCACTCTTGGTCTGGGTTATATTGCCCTGTACTGTGTTTGTATTTTCTTCTTCATTTTTGCCCAGACAGTGAGAAGCTCCAGTTAATTAATACTGGGGCGCGTTACAGTCGCTTCTACGCCAAACGCAACACTCAGCTTCAGAGGACCAGCGGCTGGCAGAGCGAGATGGGCACTGAGAGATAGGATTTATTCATTAGAAGCCTGCAGTAAGGTATTACACCTCCGCTGAGATGCTGCAGTGCTGAATGCTGTCCTCGTTAACGGCCTATCAAAGTGCAGTGGCGTAGAAATCGGTGGGTGAATCATCGGGCCGTCTGATCTACAGCCCAGTACTCCCATGGTATCATTTTGTAGTGTTGGATGTGTTTCTAGTTCTGCATGATTTGGGCTCATGATTATGTGCTGTGCAATGCCAAAACTGCTCTCATGAGGACATCTAGCCTTGTTTAAAAAGAATCGTGGTTATTTTTGTTTGTGTGACTGAAAGGTCACACAAACAAAAATAAATGAATAATAAAAATTAGTACTATCATCTACTTTTTCCTGTAACATATGTTTTTGAAACCCACACAGATTGTAGCAATGCCCACTTTAATTTGCCCAAGTTTGTCCTTTTAGGGCACAAACTGTTGAAATATTCAACTTTTTATGTGCATATGAGGAAAAGTTGGCAGATGATGTTCTGGCTGTGGGTTCCTAAGATGGTTGTATAGCTAGAAAAGCAGTAAAGATTAATGTTTGATGTTTCAAAGATGTAAATAAATATGTAATTTTTTATTTTTATTTTTTGGTTGACCAAGAGATCTGTGGTGATGTGACCTAGCCAGTCGGTGTTGGGTTCCCAGCAATTCTTGCTGCTGACCTTGATCACATCACTTACTGCAGTGGCCATTGTGTTCACGTTTCAGCAGCTTTATTTTTGCCAAATGTTTGTGTCAGTTAAATGCATGTGTTGAGGTTGAAAGTGACTCTGCTGTATGGTTTATTGTCCAGAACTTCACCATGCTCAGCAGTGAGTAAGAAAAAGTCAGCTAACTGTTTGGAAGTATAGTTTCAGAACTCACCGAATGGGAAATCCACTAGTCGCTAAGCTAACGGCTACAACGTAAATGCCATACACTTACACTAGCAGCATTAACATGCTGTGTGTGTGTGTGAGAGAGAGAGAGTTAGAGAGAGAAAATTGGCTAACAATTCTTTTACTTCAATTTACATCAATTCTATGAATGTTAAATATTACTTTGGTTAAGTTATTGTATTTGTGTGAGGTTATCTTGATACAAGTGTAAGCATGTTTTCTGCATATTCGTTTACTTTTCCTTGAGTTTCTGTGAAGTGTAAGTTGTTATAGTATGCAACTCCTCAAAGGAGTTACAGTGGGTTGCTAAATGCAAGTTAAATCTTAAAACAAGATAGTTGTTTTGTGAATACTTTTCAAGTTAATAGGATTTTGGTTCACTTAATGGATTATGACCATGAAGTAATATCTTGTTGCACAACAGAACTAAGTGAGAGATGCGAATTGCATCGGAGGTTACACTGATATTCGCTGTCCACACTGAGTGTTAGGACTGAGTGTGACTGCTTCATAACTGTATGTGACTGTATGGATTATGTGACCTGTTTGTAGGTCAGGTTTTGTTCTTCTGGTATAACAACGGATATGAGGTCAGACACAGTCCAGTCCAACACAAAGGCAAAGAGTAGAGATTTCAGAGTTCCAGTTAACTGGATCCCGAGCCAAGCTACGAATTTCTGATGAGACTGTCCACATTGATTTGAAGACTGAGTTTGGTCTCCACTTCACAATGGGACAGATACCTGCATGGCCATGGATTTTCTTCTCCACCTAAGTGTGGTAGGACGGACAATTACACAAACACGGAATGGGCCCCAACGATCAATCTACCAACAGCTCTACCAATATACCAACTTTTATTATTGACTTTCGATCCCCAGGCTTGCTGTCCCTAGTGCTTCAGATATTGGTCCTTTGCTATTTTTCCTATTCTTATTAAAGTGAAAAGAAGAAGCTATAATAAAATTTGATCTGCACTGAGGTACAAAAACACTTAGTCAAGGTTAGGTGGTTATGGATGAAAGAACTAGAGCCCAACCAATACAGGAGTTTTAAGACTGATACCAATATTTGGTGATTTAAAAATCTGATATTGCAATATATTGGCCAATATTTTTTTCTTTCAGACACATAAAACATAAACACACTTCCCTAACATTTGTTATGTGTAGTTTTTTCATTTATTCATTTACGCTCTGCCCAGCTCCACTCAGATCAGCTGGTTGTTGTGTTTGTGGCATGCCAAACATGTGTTCCCAACAGAAAAGTAGTATTGTGCCCTCTGGTGGACAAACTATGCAACATCAACGCTCATAACAGGTTGAAAGGTGTTTCTCCCATCTCTTCTTTTTAAAAACTTAACTTAAACTTTCAGTTATCGGCTGTTATAAATGCCAATACCAATACATCAGCAAATACCTATTATCAGCTGATAATATCAACTTTTCGATAAATCGGTCAGTGTCTAGTACTACTAGTACATACTATTAGGAGAATATGGAAAAAAAACACCAGTTTTGGAGTTTTAGAGCAGGGTTAAGCAATTACGTTATCTGTAGGGCTGTGGGTTTTTTTTTTTAAACATTTTTCAACCAGGAAAACTTTTTTTTTTGTATTTTCCTTGGTATTCAGAAAACATATTTATAATTTGAAATTAGTATGTTTACAGCATGGTACAAAAAACATCCTTCAGAGCAACTATACAGATTGGTTTCTTTATTTAAGTTAAGTTGGGGGAGTAGGCACTTTTATTGACAGGTGTGCAGACACAGGTTCATAGTAAAGTGCTATGAAATTACAGATTTTTGTTTGTTTTGTTTTGTTTGGTGAACTATAGAGACAGAACAGAATTGAATACAGCATATTACCTGGGCCTATACCGCGTGGTATAACCCCTTATGATTGACTGTCGCAAATTCGCTTCAAAACGATACTGGCCTGAATGCAGCTGAGGTGGCGTATGTATCACACCAATGCTGGTTGATTCGTATTCAGTACATACCAAGGACTGTATTGGAAGCACTGGTCACGCCATTTAGTGGTTGTAGTGAAAATTACATCTGGTTGATGGAACAGCTGTGTAGGCATGGCGGTGCATGTGGATCTTTTGGTGCTTATGTCAAGAAATTGTCCAAACTTATGGTAACTACACGTGACAAATATTTTGTAAGCTATTCACAGATTTCGCTTTGTTGCATTTTAGCTACATTAGGCAGCAATGGATATGAACAATATAGTATTTAGGTGCAATATCTTAGAAATTCGAATTCCTGTTCATAGATTTCAAATTAATGTTGCTCCTAAATGATTTCTATAATTATTGTAATGATAGCATGCTGGGATATAAATGCAACTTCTGCCAAATGTTCAAAGTGCAATGTTTACCTGTGCCTCAGAAACAACAACTTCTTTTGTGAATTCCATGAGATTTTTGATCAATTTTGTATAGTAACATCAATAAAATTATCAACATACCTGAGAGTGGAAAATTTGTTTAATTACTATTATGCCCAATGATGCCTAATGTCGCTAATTTGCATCATACCTAAATTTATATCTATTGTATGTGCTATATTCAAATTAACAATCTCTACTTAATTTAGCATCTGTTTGACAGCAAAAACACAATTTTTTTTATATATAACTGTATATAAATTTAGGCAACAAGGGGATAATCCAAGTAAATCATATATCCAGTAAAATAAAAAAGAGGCAGAGGAAAATAAAAGTTCAAAAAATTGATTTCCATACCACTGGTCGTAGGGTGCAGATATTACGCTATATTATTTAGTATGTAAATATAGGGTTGGTATTTTGTGTTGCAGTATATTACAGTAACTTGTAGGTTTGGCAGTGGGTTTGAGTTTTTAAACTTCACCCCATAAAACAAAAGAAAATAAATTGGATTTACAGCTTTTTTATGTGACAAAAAGGACAACAATCTCCAAATCGTCACCAGATATTAGAAAAATCAGGGACTGTAAAAGTATTTTACTCCAGATCAGTCATCTAAAATACAGCTGTGACTTGGAGCTGCCTATGCTGGCCATGCTTCAGTGGAGGACACTCCTGCTACTACTCTATCTGCTCAGCTCATCACCCATAGAACAGGAGCCAGACTGTGCAAATGTGTATATGGCATCAAGCAGCTGTCAGTGGACTGCTGGTGCAAAAAACAAACAAAACAAACAAAGAACTTTGCTTTCCTCTTAAGGTCTTCTTTATTGCCAAAAACATAGGTAAGTATTTATATATATTGTTTTATATTAACAGAGCGATCAATTTGGTAGAATACAGTAGTCTGTGTTAGGAAAGGAGGAAAAGTAAGAGGAGAAAGAGACAGGATGAAGACATCAATTAGATTACGGATAGTATTATACTTATGAAAAAGCTCTGGCTGCTTAATTTTTCATTTAATATCAGATATTTTAAGGCTAAACATGTATTGTGATTATTACTTTTCATTTTCCAATGAGGTACAGGGCTCTTTATAGTGATTTAGAGCTGTTCTTTATATCTACAGCTCCGGAAAAAATTAAGAGACCACTCCAAAATTATCACTTTTTCTGATTTTGCTATTCATAGGTATATGTTTGAGTAAAATGAACATTTTTATTTTGTTCTATAAACTACTGACAACATAACTCCCAAATTCCAAATACAAATATTTTCATTTAGAGCATTTATTTGCAGAAAATGAAAAAATTGTCAAAATACCAAAAAAGGTCCAGTGTTTTCAGACCTCAAATAATGCAAAAAAACAAGTTCATATTCATTTTTAAACAACACATTACTAATGTTTTAACTTAGGAAGTGTTCAGAAATCAATATTTGGTGGAATAACCCTGATTTGCAATCACAGCTTTCATGCGTCTTGCCATGCTCTCCACCAGTCTTTCACATTGCTGTTGGGTGACTTTATGCCATTCCTGGTGCAAGAATTCAAGCAGCTCAGCTTTGTTTGATGGCTTGTGACCATCCATCTTCCTCTTGATCACATTCCAGAGTTTTTCAATGGGGTTCAGGTCTGGAGATTG
>VUQI01002495.1:0-12210 GCA_015106735.1 Paratilapia polleni | reverse complement strand
AGCTTTTTTAAAATTTTTTTTTTTTTTTTTTTTTTTTTTTTTTTTTTTGCTTTGTTGGCATTTTTTTATACAGATGCCTGACCAACAACAGTTTTCTTTGAATACTGTTATTTCAGTCTCAAGCAAAAACAATTGTGAAAAAAAAATCCTGCTGACATCAAAGAGGCCTTCCCACGACATTAAAAAACCCAAATCACTCTCAAATACCTGACCAGAGCCAGCCAGTCTGTTAGCCCTGAGGGCCTGACAGGACCATGTCCCCAAACATTCCCAGGGCGTCCAGCTTGTGTGTATGTGTGCATAGGTGGGGGGGCTGTGCAGGGACAGGCGTGTGTTTAGACAGGGTCTCCCTCTCAGGGGATTAGACAGCCTTAGGACTGTGGCAAGGAAAAGAAAACATCACATGCTAGGCTGCCAACTGCATAAACAGTAGCAGTGAGTGGTGGCATGTCACCATGTCTAGAGTGGAGAGTGGCACCTTGCATGTGTGTCATTTAGTCTCAGAGCATTTATTAAAGTGGATCTACTCATTCCAGCTCTATATTTTTTATACTCTAGCAGAGTATAAAAAAAATATATATATACTTATTTATCTTATACTGGGCCATTGTGATTTTTCTGTAAGAAGACAACTTAATGTTTGACCAGCAGGTCAGCTCAGTCAGAGATGTGTGCCTGATATGACCATATTAGGGATATCTGCTCTAACTGACATCATACAGAGTCAAGAGTATTAAAAAAAGTGTCTGATACCAAGCCTTTAGTGTAGCTTGAACCCAGAGCTTTTGGCTCACAGGAATTACTTGCACATTTTTTGTAACAGTATATAAATGACTTGAAATAAGAAAAAGCATAACAGGATCCCTTTAAGGTAAATGTCCAGTTATTAAGTATCCAAAAATCACTAATTTTCCACAAAGGGAAATCACACCTATCATTTAGTCAAGTAAAAAGTTTTGATTAAGGATCTGAAAAAAAGAAACAAAAAAAAAAACAAAACTGAAAGTTCATGTCACATAATGTCTTTTCATTTTTTCCAGATTTATGTAACTTTTGTTCTTCTTACAGTAAAGCTGTTGGCAACTTTTCAGGCCACAGTGTTTCCAAATGCCAGTAAAGGACACAAAAACTGAGCCTTTAACACCTAGAAATGAGGCAAATGCTGGGCCAGTGCTAAGGATAAAATAGCAGACTGATCCATCAGACATGACTGATGCACATGAAACATAATTCTTTCATCACTGTTTGTATATAATTTTGTGTTGTATGATGTATGTATGATTTTATACATCCCACTGAGTTGGGATCAGATCAGTACTTAGTACTGATATATACCCTAAGATGACGTATTGAAATCAGCACACTTGTGCTGTCCAGTCCAGCTGACCTCTAGGTTTTCCTGCATAGAGGAATTTACTACATACTATTTTGTTGATTGAGGTTTCATTTACCATCATGAATGAAATCAAATGGTCAGTAAAGCCACAGATTTCTTGTTCTTGCATGTCCAGGAAAAATGATGTGATCTGTCATGATTTGTAAATGAAACCTTAATAATCAATGCTGAAAACTTCTAACATGTTTGTCAGGTAATGTTTAATAGTCACAAAGTAGCTCGGACAGTCTATGCAGCAGCCAGACTTTTTGATTTAATCTGATAAAACAGCTATACATTAAAACCTATGGACATTCTTCCACATAGAGCATCTCCATTTAATCCCATAGAGGACCGTGGAAGTATGTGTGTGTTGCAGGGAGTGGAGGAGGGAGGTCAGCCGAGAGACGATTTGGCTGCGAGAAGGCCAGTCCAGTTAAGCCCCAGCGGTGGCGGGTGCTGAGGTCGTGAGGCGCCACACGAGCTCGCTGGAAAAAGGCCGCAGGGAGCAGGTGCGCATGTTAATGAGGAGACAGCAGCTGCTGCCCCGGCTAGTCCCCCCCCCTCTTCCTTTTACCCCTTGTCTCCCATATCCCCAACACTTAGCCTCCTTCCTTTCCATGGCACCCCATCTGACTACTGTCCTCAAGCACTAAGAGAGAGAGGAGGGCTATGGACTGCAAAAAATACATGTATTATCTTATGATTTGCTAACTTTTAAACCTTTTTTTGTCTTCAGAGGTATCTATTAAGTAACACTCTGTAAATATTTAAAATAGCAATCAAAACAATGAAGTTTAAACACACTTTAGGAATCTGAGAACTTTAGGAATTTAAGAGAGGTAGAGAAAGGAGAGGGAGAGAGAGAGCGAAGGATGAGTGGGCCCATTGTTTTTCCTCCCCATTCAGAGCTGACCACAGGCCAGGCGTATTCAGCTGTTACACCTCCTCTTTCCTCTCCTTTCCCTCCTCTTTCTCCCTCTCTGTCTCCAAAAAAGTCTTTCTCTAAATCTTTCTTCCATTATATATGGCTCACTCCTGATTTCTTTTTTCACTTCCTCTGTTCAAAGCGGTATGGTTGCTGGCATCCACTCGCTCGCTCCCCTCGGTGCACCTTCTTTCCTTCCAAACCCCCCTTTTTCTCCTTAAACCCCTTCTTTTCATTTGTAAGACAGCAGAGTGAGATTTATAACTCTCATCTGCCTAATGCTCATCCTCCCAAAAGTTTCCTCCAACTTACTCCAAGCTGCTCTGCAACTTTTTTGTGGTCTGCAATGTTGGAGGCCAAGCGTAAGGCAAAAGAAAAGCTCGAAATCCAAAACACACACACAAGCACTGGGACAAACAAAGAAGTCTGAGAGAAAGAAAACTGGAACTGGTTTGGTTTGGTTTTCAAGGAGAGAAAGGCAGAAAGGAGGCAGAAGGAATTTTCTGGTGTTTACTCTAAAAAGTCTCCTGTCTTGATTCTTAACCTGAGAAACCTCAATAGGGGCTTGCTGGCAGCCTCCCGTTATGGCTCTTGGAAAAGACTTGCACCAGCTTTGAAACCAGTTTCTGCCCTCGCAAAACAACCCTGCGTCTCACACCAAGGCCTAAAAGACAAACAGATCGAGCCCCTGCACCCTTACCTCAGAGCACGTGGACACACTATCCAAACACACTCCGGCTGAGATGTTAGCATTAAGTCAACTGTAGCACACGTTCGACAAAGAATGTTAACAGTTTGCTCTTTAACTTGGTGATAGCCTGTCAAGTACACACTCAGCACAAAACAGCTTTTACAGGCATCGAGTTTAACTGCCTCGATAAGAGCACAAACGTATAAAATAGGTGGGTAAGACAAAAGATATTCAACGACTCTTTTATCAAGTCTTGGCTGTGTTCAAAACAAACACAGCAAAGCAGCTGCTTCAACAAGAGAAATCTGCCGGGCCCGGGGAGGAGGATAATCTCAACAGCAGCAGGTAAACTGGGCTGCTAGAAAGGTAAATAAAGAAGACATGAAAAGTGGGGCACAAATCAGAAGCTGAGCAAATATCAGGTGTTTGGGAGGTATCATGTAACTGCAGCACAGCAGTGGAATTATCTGTGCGGTAAGGCCGATACTGTTATTATCTTTTCTGTCATCCCTGCCCAGTAGCCCTCATTGTTCTCCTCAGCGCTCACTCCTGGGCCGTCTCTTCTTCAGTCGCTGCCGCTGTAGCCCGTGGCAACAGGTCTGCACCACTGATGGGATGCATAACAGGGCCGGGCGGCGGCTCGAGCCTGCAGCAGATGTTGTGGTGACATCTGACCCTCGGCCAGGCGTCACTCTAAAGGGGTTTTCCTCAGTGCCGAGCCAATCTGCCATCTGCCATCTTTCTGAGGTCACACACAGATGGGAGCATGTAATATGTAGGCTACACATGTGCACTGTATACAAATAAAAACCTAGAATAAGTAAACAGATTTTGGCAGCTGTACGGGCCCCACTTTATATGCTTTTTAAGAAGCTTATTGAATTAGGTTGTATATTTATTCAATTACTGTGCCATGTAAAGCTCTGTGAGAAACGGATCACTGTCTGGTTCCATTTCTATGAACAATATGATTAGGAATATTTTAGGATAATTCTTTGTTTCTCGTGATCTACTGATTAATAAAAAACAAAAAAACAAAAAAAAAAAACATGTCCCATTTTCCCAAAGTAACATTTTCAAAAACATTAAAAACATTTATGCATCACCACTTAAGACAGAAAATCTGGAAGTCAAAACTATGAATTTTTTTTGGTATTTTTGCAATGATATATGAATATTTGATTTTCAATATATATTACAGTATTGAAATAATCCAGCCACCTTCTTTACTGTGTATCGATCCAGGTGGTTTTTGGAGCCTATCCCAGCTGACACAGGGTGGGGTACAACCTGACTGCCAGTCCATTAAGGGGCTATGAAAACAACTGATCAGTCAGTAGAAGAAGAATTTGGTATTTGATGGATAGTATATAGTCAAGAGACTGGGAGGAAATAGAAGCTGTGTTCATACGTGAACTGCAGCCCTGACCTTTTGGAGACATTACTCACCAGAGGTGCATGTGAGAACATAAATGTCCAAATCAGTTGGATCGGACATTAATCTAGGGGTTTTCCTGGTATCTAATTTACTAGTCGATTAAACGGGAGAGCAAAATCTGACTATTAGAGTACTCTAATTAGAAAGCACCCAGAAAACACTCAAAATTGAGCACAATCTAATAAATGGGTCAATATATTTAAGGTTAACATCCATACAAATGTGCAAAATGTGGTTATCCATCACTTTGGTCAAGTGTTTATGTGCCAGTTCATTTTCTACTGATCTGCATCAAAGTACTGCAGAACAACGGCTGTCAGCAGAGCTGTTTGACCCTCTCGTAGTTCTAGTGCTGAGTAGCGAGCAGCAAGGTTTAATCGGCTTTCTACGTCCCTACATTAAATAGTCTTTAATCAGCCAACTTCCGAGTAAAGATGCCTACATGATGTACAATTGCACATATGTGAGAACAGATCAAGTCCCTATCCAGTGAGTTCACAGCAAGCAAGTGGGCGTCATATGTCCTCCCACCTGCAAGCTCTATCCAGGCAATCTCGTCTAAACCAAACAAAGTATTTCCAGTGGTCTGGACACGTCTGAAGTGGATGATCCCCTGATGTGTGCTACATGTGAGAACGGACCACTGGAGAAAATGTCCTATCCTGTTTCTCTCAGTTTCTTTAACTATTTGGTTTTATCTTCCAAATAATTTGACTAGCCATAATTGACCTTGTAGCTAGGAGTCAAATTATGTTGTACCTCTGACTCCCCCTCCCCTCATCTCTCCTGTCTCCCCACCACCCAATCTCATTTCCTGGCTGTTTGCTGCTGTGCCTGGTCTAAGTCCCCTTTAGTCTTGTCTGATCTGTTTTAGTAGCACTGCCCAGGGGTGAGGGGCCTCTCTCCCCTCCTTTCCGCCACACTTACCTCACTCTCTTCCTCTCTTGTGTTTTCCCAGCAGCATGTATAGCAGCACACACCTCTTTAACACATGCATTCGGCTTCAATCACACAAATTGAGTCTACTGAAATATAAATAGCTCTTCACTAAAACCGAACCTGGCACAAAAACCAGGCTTGTTGTTTGTTGTGGAAATGAAACCAAAGTTACCATCAAATCCCAACTGGCTACAGAAATTACAGGGGGAAGCGCTTCCACTTCTTGCCCTCTCTTTACGTCTGTCCTTCTTTTCCTTCCTCTCTAATCGTACAGGAGAGCTGACCTGGCCAGCCCACATCTGGCAGCCTTCATTAGAGACCCTGTTAATTTTTGGAGGAGTATAGCCCATGGGAAAGAACCAGCTCCCCCTTGGACAAAACACTCAGTGTGTGCATGTGCATGTCGTGAGAGTCATAGCAGCTCTAATGACTTCTGCCACTGCACTCTTTACGAGGTTGGGAACCACTTAAAGGCTTCACGGGTGTCTGAAGGTATGACTGACAGCGCAACAGGATCCTCAAGTTGTTACTTCAGGGGTGAGCCAGAGCATGGACAACTGTCCATCATGTACATCGCTCTTAAATTGCTAGCTGTTAAACCAACCAAAAATGCTCTAAGAGGGGGAAATGACTGTAATTTCTAAAGAGCCAGTGTTTAATAGTGAAAAAGTTTGTGATGTTCAAAAAGACCAACACAGGGATAGGTTTTTTGTCCCTTAAGCAATTTAACTTTGGCATCATTTTCCAGCCCCTTCTTACATTGTACATAGATACTCTGAGACCTGTCATCAGGTTGATTTAAGGGTGAAAGCTGTCACTGCATACACTTCAAACATGTAGTTTGCTAAGTTTGTCCTGACAGTTTTCATTGCGTTATTTTAATACTGGAGGCAACGTTAAAACATGATGATTATCAGGCAATCTCTGTAGTTATAAGGAGCATTTCTCCTGTTATTTCTAAACAGATATACACCAGTAAGCCTGAAGATTAAAACTACTGACGAGTAAAGTGAATGACATTAATTAACTCGTTAAAATGCAACGTTCTGCTGGTAAACAGCAACTGCAATCCACTCTTGCAAGGTGCAGGGTGCACTGTCCTGTTTGGAGACAGTGCACCCTGCCACACTGCAATACCGCTAAGGAACTGTGAGGAACGCAACAAGGTACCCCAAGATGCTTGCAACACAGGCACCACCACACAACCCACATGACCCAAAGGATGCACTTCTGAGATCCTGGAGGCAGTCACAAAGGACACCTCCAGAGGTCTTGTGTTAGCACGAGAGGGAAATACAGAATATTTGGTTTTAATGTTTTGGCTAATTAACATTTATTTGCAATGGAAATCATCAGATTTCTAATCTTTAAATACTGTACCAGCGCTAGAATTTGAGTTATGACTCCAAGAATGAATACCATTTTAAGTCAAATTGACCTCCACACCCCGCCTTCAGTGTCCCCATAGAATAAAAAAACTCTGCTTTAGTGTAATGAAAAACAAAGTTAGATTAGGTTTTATCATTGTATTATATCTGTAGCATTCAGTGTTCACAATATGGCCAATTGCTCCACTTGCCTGGAGCACAGACCCTCAAAGGGCCATTTTGACCACTCCCAAACAATCCTGGCACAATCACTGCAATTCGTGTTGGAGCTTTTAACCTTTGAGGTAAACTGACATTTTTTTGCCTCTATGTAGCAAACACCTTGACTGACATCAGTCTTACAATCTGCATTGCTGCTTAACTGAATAAACTGCTCTGTTTCACTACAAAGGCATCACACGCATTCTCTTAAGTATCCTGTGAGTGAGTTCGTATCAGGCAGTGAGAGTGACTGAAAGCTAAAAGCACACCTGGCAGACAAAATCATGTTTCTATGTGAAGCTGAATGGGCAAAACCACAAGTAATCATGGGTATTATGGAGCATGCTGCTGTGTGGGAGAGTGCGTGTCCCTCCTAGTTGTTATGCTATAACCCACAGACAGGTGGTCTGGCGGAAGGAAAATAAAAGAAATGAGGAAGTGTGGTTTGGAGTGTGCAAAGCGCCTTTGTCTCTCTCTCTCTCTCACACACACACACACACACATACATACACACACACACGCTGACTGTCAGTCCTCTTAGCCTGTGATCAAAGTTTATGTGATTTGTCTTGGCATATGCCAAACAGGGAGGCTCAAATATCACTAATCCTCGGCACTGAGGTTCCCCACCACCAAGTTGCTTCAGTCAGCCAGAACTCTCCTCTCACCAGGCGGACTCTTGCCAAAGGGAACCTAACACTGGCGGCAGTGGCCATATAAAAGGCTTGCACTATGTGCTCCTCGTTGTGTGATGATATGATCAGATACAGCACCTTTTTTTCCCTCAGGCCACTCGGAGGCTGTTTCCTGACTCTGAATAGAGGTGCAGGGGGGAGTGGAGAGCATGTGGGGGAGGCTAAAATAGACTCATCTGACTGGAGCAAACAGAGGTGCCATTGAAGAATGCCCAGAACCGGAGAGACAAGGACTCACTTTCATTGAGGTGGATCTAATACTGTAGCAGTCGCACATACCAGCAAGGAATTAATAACTGGCTGTTTTCTGAGGCAACGTTCACTCAAACGCCAGCAAATCAGCAGATCCTAACAGCAGGATTAAACTTCTCACATTTTCAGATCCTAACTTTGTTAACCCTGAAATCCCCTATGTTTTTTCAAGAATTGAAGCAGCGGATATGGCTACTCAATGTCGTTGCAAGCATAGGTGTGTCAGACAGGTGTGTCCCTAACGCTAAATTAGAAATAAAGAGATTTTAAATTTACCCACTTTGGAGGGGTAAATTTCCATAAAAACCAGCTCAGTTTTTATGGAAATGGAAAACTTCATCCACAGGACTTTCAAGTTTTTAAATTGAGAGTGGAACTTATTTTTTGGAAACAAACATGCAAACAGATGCATGTCAATAACAACTGAGCCAACTTAATTTATGTATATATAGACCCTCTTAATGTTTGGAAGCTGTAAATGGACCATGACAACGGATATTGTTTTGCAGTGAGACCGGAATAAATACTATAATCATTTTTCAATAAATGTACCTAGGATGTTTTACAGGGTTCAAACTGGCACATTGGTGGTGTTTAATTTACCTATTTCAAGCATATTACCTTCATCAACATTTGGTGTATGATATGCAAACTTTTCACAATAAAAATCCTGTTAAGATGCATTTAAGCTACAAAATGTCCAGTAATAGTAACCAAACAAAGGGAATTACAGGTCTGCTTCAAACAAAGGCCTGCCAACTTCTGCAGTTGAAGCAAATAAAGGCCCTGGGTGCTACTGTAGTTGAGGAATAACAGCAGGTCTACAGTATTCACCTGGCCAAACTCCTATCCTTCACCTATTACACAAACCTAAATCCTTACAACAGCTCACCACTTCATGCTGCTATCAACAGGCTTTCAGCTGCCTTTTTTCACCACTTTGACCAACTAACGGTGAAAGTATGTGATCTCTCAGCAGCATCCTTCCTCGCCCCTGTCCCGGCCCGACATCTCTCATCTCTCAGAAAAGAGAGGAGCTCTGCTGCAAGCTGCTTTGATTCTGGTCATTGTGCCACTGGAATCTGTGAGTTATTTTTCCTAGTCTGGATTGGCTCAGCTCTGTCACTGCCTTCTGCTGCTGCCAAGCCTCCACAGTAAATGAGAGGCCTCCTCGAAGCTCTCTGGAGATAAACTTCAATTGGGGATGTCATTGGGCCAGGCCAGATATGAGGAGGAGATGGTATTTATGGTATGGCATGTCAAGTAGGCATGTCTGACAAACTATATAAAACTGAACAATCCAATGCCACTTACTTGACCTCGACATAACACTTGAGTTCATGGGTGGCAGCTAATTGACTGAGGCAAAACCAAATTGCAGTTTTGTCAAGTATGAAGAAATCCTCAAGAAGAAATGCTATTCTGAGTGCTAAGGATGTTGTAAGCGTTTAACCGATTAAAAATAGTGTGCATTAATCATCATAATACACCTATTTTTACACTAAGCTTCAAACAGGATCCACCTGGTTGCAATTATTTCTCGCTGTTCATGTCATGATGCTGTCAGCTGTGCTGCTTTAACAAGAGCTGAAGCACTGACTGCATCAACCCACTTGCTATGGAAGTCATCAATCTTGGAGAATGAGGTTCATGTAAAAAGAGCGACAGCATCAGTAAACCTCTCTTTGGGTTTTGAAGCTGGAAACTGGTTTGTTATCTCTTACACCGGCTCACTTTGAAGATCAGTTTACTGGAGTACTCAGCAGTTGTATATCGTGTTTTAAGGTTCTGGGGAAACTTTTTCTAAGGCTGAGAAAATGACCTTGGCCATTTCATCAGTGCTACTGGGTTAGAGGACTTACATTTTTAAGCAAAATACTGTGTTACAGGCAGCATTCAGTTTGAAAAGGAGTTCAAGGAACAACGCTGCTAGTTGCATCATACAGTGTACAATCCAGTGATTTAGCCTGCCTAATGCTAGGAACTAAAAGTCTAAAAGAATATAACAGCCTCTCCTGTATTGATTCAGTTCATTTTTCATCTCTTTTCGAGCTCTAAAAGTCGCACAAAAAACTTTCTGCAACAGCAACTGTGTAGTAATTCAAAGTACCCTTTAACAGAGCTTTAAATGTGTACTTTTACCAATATTAGAGAGTAATAATTTCCACTCAAAGCTGAGAGACTACACACATTTATAAGCACAGAGCCTAACAATTTTCCCAGAGTAAATTCCTTAATAACTTCTTGTCACTGCGAGAACATCTTGTAACAGAAATACAAGCAAAACAAAATGCTAAAACCAGTAAATCCCAAAGAAAAGATAGAATCCAAAGTAGTTACTGCTTTATTGTCTGTTTTATGTCTCTTCCACATCAATTTTAGACAGGCTGCCTAACCTTGGAGAACCTTTGAACTTTTTCATGGCCCTCTGGTGGCACGGTGACAACTAACACAATGAGAGAGAAACACTGAAACACAAAATGGCACGCTAAACCTCGTGTGCCCGCTCAAACCTTTTCAAAACCGCGACGATGCCCATCTCCATGTTTAATTGGAGAAGTCTGAGAGGGAAGACAGTGCAGGGGCACAATGATTGCTTTGTGGCCCAGTGAGGAGGTGGAGAAGGCGGGGTGGAGTTGGGTGGGGGTGAATACACAACAAGACCAAATTAAGATGTGGCAAAGGGCCAAGATGGCTGCCAAGGTCTTTCAGTCCCTAAACTGTGACCTGGGCCAGCCCAATCATTCGGTGGTCACCGGTTTCTGCGACCGTAAGGTGACACTGGCTGATGCAGCTCATGCCAGGGTGGAAATAGAGCCAAGGAAGGCTATTATTGTGGGAGCTTTTGGGTGCACATGTGAAGTGAAAACATCTCAAAATATGAAACTCTTCAGACAAAATGCAGAGATTGTCTCCATTTTTAGCAGGTTAAAAAACCTCCAGCCTCTGCCATCTGTCCAGGGGACTGAGAGAGAGAGAGAGCACTGAGGGCCATTGAGGAGGGGATAAAATCCCAGGAGAGAGGAGGGGGTGGTAGGAGGACAGGGTCTGAGGGGTCTCTCTGGGAAGCCTCACCCAGATTAGTCACACAGAATTAATCGCAGGAGAGAACAATGGTCGCCGAGCTTCTGGCAAACCCAGCTGTCGCTTCGTGAAAGAAAAGAAAAACCAGATTTAGGGCTGCGAGAGTGGCTGCAGAGGGGAGACTGTGGTGGTTGTAACACGCTTTCTCATCAAAATCCACTCAGTTACTGTCTCAGCTCTCTGGCCATTGCCTCCCAGAAAGAGCGTCAAAAAAAAAAAAAAAATCTCACAGATTCCGCAATCCCACATCTCTTCCGTGCAGATGTTTGTCATTATTTATTGGTTTAAAAAAAAAAAAAAGATAAATGCAGATGTTGAACTTACTTGCACTCTTCCTTGCCATCTAGAGTTGCTTGACATCTCCCCTGGTTCAAACATGACTCCGCGGGCGTGGAGCATCTTAGACCTGCAAACGGAAAGTTTTAATACTTGCGTACTTTGCCGAAACTCCTCTAAAATCAGAAGTTATTTACTCTATAACAATCACTCCAGGCGATGCAGCAAGGACAGCTTCCGAGTATCTGTTTCTCTCCATAAATGTGAAGTCTAAGTGTGACTCTTGTTGTGGTTTGGCAGTGCCATACCTTTCTTTGCAGCTGTCCTACAAAGATTGTGCCATTTTTGGGAGTAACAAAAATTATTTTTTTTAAAAACAAAAACAAAAAAACAAAAAAACACTGCTCCCAATCCAGACTGCAAAGCCATGCGATTACACACTAGTGAGAAAAAGTTGAGTGTTTGCCGGGCAAGCTTTCAACAGCTGCTTGTGCAGAGTAAAAATGCATCTGATCCAGGAGAGCAGTCGGCTGGCAAAATGATGTTTATGATAATAAAGCCAACAGGTGCAAGAAATTAGCAAAAGAAACCGGCAGAAGAAAATGCTGTACTTTAGTTTCAGTTTACTAAGAAGTGAGTGCAACAAGATAAAACCACAACTCTTTTGTACACTTTAGAGAGTAAATGTGCATAAAAGTGAATTTTCTTCCCAACTTTATGAAGCAGGAAACCACCAAAAGGTCCCCCGCCACTCACCTCGTGTTACTCCTATCAGCGACAACAAGAAAGTTAGTTTCACAAACAAAATATGCATTCCTTCTGGTTTAAAATGATTGTACAAATCCACGTGGGTTTTTTCATAGATCCGATAATGTGTCTTCCTCTTCGACAGGGAAAATGCAAAAACTATTTCAGTTCATCCTTGGGTAAGATCCACAGAGAG
>VUQI01002493.1:0-11539 GCA_015106735.1 Paratilapia polleni | reverse complement strand
AACTTGATGCTGGGCATACATAGCTTATATACATTTGCTGCACTTTTCTTTTCAAGCAGAATAGATCACAGATAATGTTCATCAGAGAGGTGGAAATGTTCATTACCTCGATGAGCTTTGGGAGTCACAGCTTCTGTATTTTCCGTTCTCCGTTTTTCAGGGCAGTGCTCCCATGGCCCACCCTGAGGATGAGCTGGAACGCCTGACCAAGAAGATGCTGTATGACATGGACAATCCTCCATCTGAGGAATATTTTGGTAAGATACTAAAGCTCTTTCACTAACACTTGATGAGCAACATGCTTTTTGACTTGTCAAGGTAGGAAAACCACTGGTGTGAATTATTGAATGAGTTAGCAAGTCAAAAATGTCTGCAGAATGTCTAGAAAAATAGGTGTAGATATGGCTTTGGACTATAGACTGTATATAAAGTTAAGCTAAGGCAGTGCCTTCAACATGCATTCTTTTTAATAGCCAGCATGGTTGCAAAACAAAGTCTGATTGTATGGAAGTCCATGAGAACATGACCTTTTGACACCTTTGATCTCTGACCTCCTCTCCTAATGAGTTTATGGTCTCAGTCACTAGTTTTAAGGCTTATTGAATGCAACGTGATTTTCATTTTGTAAATTATTGTCCCCATTAGTGTCAGAAAGCAGGATATAGCAGGATGTGCTTTAGGGGGACCTGCCCTGTGAATCTGTCCCTTACTCGTGCCATGTGGTGACAGCCAAAACATTCAGCTCAAGGCTTCACACAGGTCTGCACTATCATCACAGTGGCTTTTCTATACGGTAAACAGTACGGACATTAAGGATTCATTTCATTGTTACTACCAGAATTTTTCCATTCTCAGTTGATTTATTTTTATGACCACTGAAATTCAAGCACGTATTTACTGGAGAATAAGAGGCCATTACTCAAATCGCACAGTTTGTTTTGTAGTGTATTAAAATGTACTATTCATGCATTGTGCTATATGAACATAAAATGAACTGAAACAACTGCCAGTAAAGGTAAAATATAGAGATTTTATCATACATGCATACATAACATACATTGTCAGCATGTTTTTAGGCTTAAAAGTCTAAACCCTGCACATGCTAATATTAAAGTAACTGGACTAAATTTAGGCTGTTGTGTGTTTGTGTCTTCTCCATTTCAGACTAGAGATGATTGATTAAAAACCACTCATGACTTGAGTCAGGCATTTAAAGAAATTTACTATACATTTATAATCTATAAGTCAAAAAAAGTATTCCCTAAAGGTTTGTGAGTGCCTCTTGTGTCCAAACAGCATTAAACTATATTTATGTTTTTCATTTTGGCAAAGCGGTTAGTGTGACTCAACCTGCATTTGTCACGTTATCGTACTTTAAGCTTGCAGCAACAACCTGCACGCTGCTGTGCACGGACATGCGTCACGTCTGTACAGACATGTCTGCAAAATGCATACCTCAGCTTGTATTTTGGGTTAAACTGCATTGCTTTAACATGGTGCATTCAAAATAAAAGATCATTACAATATTTTTGCTGCCACTTGTTTAGCCAACTAGCCACAGAGCTATAGCATAATAGAAGTAATGAACAGAACCCACATGCTTATTTTCATGATTATTTTATTTATTAATTTAGCCTTCATTCAACCATGAACTACTCTACTAATAAAGAAGTTTGAATCTCAGAGGACATACATGGCACCCTACGCCCATTACTGTCTGTTATACAGAGAATGTTAGGAAAAATTTTGAGGTTGAATACAAAATGCCTACATATATGTCATATGTGGGCATCAGCTGACTTTCTTAAAATTCATGAAAACAGTGGGATGGTATTTTAAATCTCACTCACTCTATCTTATAACTGTTTCTTAATTGATTTCTCCCTCCACCCCTGCCTCCTGTTCCAGTTCCCATTAAAACACATGGTGACAGGATCATTTGCTTTGTCCATGTTATGCATCACGTATGGTAGTGACATATTTTCTCTGTTTAGCACTGGGGGTGATTCAGTGCTCTCCCTTGATCCCCCTTTGCTGCTTGAATGAATCTAAATAGTAATTTCTGCTGTAATTCGATCTGAAATCTCAGCTGTGAGTGTCACTGACATAAAAACAGTCAAAAGTGGCTAAAATTAGCCCATTACTCACTGTTTGGTTCACGTATATTACTGGGAAGAGCTTTGCAGATAAGAGCGTTTGATGGATTTCAAAAGCAGTTCTGTAAACATTAGCGCAGGCAGCGTGATCTCATTAGGAGCACTCACTCTGTCACTTTTCACTGTGACATTTTGTGAAACTAAAAGAAGAACCAAACAGGCTCCTCAGTTACTTTTGAAAAACAAAATACCTCAAACTGCTGCTTTTAGTATAAAATGTATCTGCTGTCAGCTTTGAGTTCTAAATAAAATAATGGGAGGTAATGGGTTAACAGAAAAAAACTGGCATAAGGTTTTCCTAGATTAGCCCACACAGTGACGTACAAAGTTAGTTTGGCATCCACTGGATCATAAGATGACTTTGGACTGTGGGAATTTTTTCGTAGTTGGAGTAACTATTGGACGTAGGTGTCCACCCTGCAGGAACTGTGGACCATCATAGTTCTTAGAAGTCATAATTTTGGGCAGAGCAGGTAGAAGAGGAACTGATGTAGGTTTACTGTAATTGGTCCAGACATAAGTGTACATTTGTCATGGTTTTTTTTTAATCTGTTTGTTCTCTTGATAGATTGGTTGGGTTTTTTTTGTGTGTATGTTTCTAGTTTCTCCTGCCTCCTGTGTTCCCCTGTCTCCTCATCTCATTGTTAGTTATTTCCTGTTTTACCTCGAAGGTTAGTTTCTCATCTCTCTTGTTCTAGTTTTATTTCCTCCTTGTTCACTTTTTTCTGCCCCTCCCTCATTGGTTTAACTTTTGTTTGATTACTTTCACCTGAGTCTTGTTTCCTGAAACTGTGAAAAGTGTGATGTAAATCGGAAACAGAGAATTTGCGCCATTGTTTTTAACACTCGGTTTCACTTCAGCTCTTCGTATGTTATGAGTCCGCTCTTCATCGCGGCTGATGGACCAACAACAGCACAAGCAAGAGTAGCCCACAGTCCGGTTGTACCACAAAATGGCTCAAACCTATTGAACACAGTCCAAACATACCCTGGTATTCCTGTTCCTCTTTTCCATTAATTGTCATGGTGTAGAAACAGCACTGACTGTTCTTGTCTGGGAAGCAGTCCTCAAGGTAGAGTCTCAGAACTATATCAGTTTGATCAAAAGAGAAAGCACAACTCTGGCTCAGGGTATAATAAGAATGAGACACACAGTGAAGGTGTTGGACAAATGTAGCACTTGATATTTAATTTTGCTCTCATTCGGGAAAAAAATAAATAAAAATATAACTGCCAGGATTAAACAAAATACCAATTTTAATACTATTTTGCAAAATAGGATTCAAAAGGCAAGGATTCTGTGCATTTATATTTCATTTCTGTTTTTCCGCCCTCTGCACCCACAGCTGCCAGCAAGTGCCATCCCTCTGCTGCTCTCTTTTCTCTAGCCTTTAATCCCCTTTGCCCTGGAATTAGTTCCCATGCCCATTAGATACCTCATTCAATACATTCAGTGGGACTCTGCAGCAGGCTTTATATCAGCACATAATCACACAGCACACCATGATACCATGTGTAGGTGTATTATAGCTACAGGGACATGTATTTAACTGGTATTAAGGGGTATTCGGCTTCACGTTGGTGCGCACTGCTGTAAAGACCTTAATTGGTTCACATTAGACATAGGTCAAATGGATCTGCTGGCTTAAACAAAGTATAGTCGCGTTACTGAGGAATGGCCTAATTTTTGGGTGCATGTGCTGTAGCCCGGGCGTGAACCCTGTGTACTGCTATACCATGCATGCAGTTTCCCCTGTTTGCCAGCACTGGGGCTGACTGGCTGAAGGCTGGTAAAGCAAGGACATGGGGAGTTGAGAAATGGGTCATATGAGAGCTGAGGTAGCCAGAGCAAGTTAGGGATAGCGTGTGCATCCCCAGCCGACAGCGTACGCCTGCTACTGGAGCGGGAAGGGGGGCGGGGTCATCTCGTGGTTAAACATGGCGACAGCGATGAGAGCTGGGACGAGGGTGAGGGCAGGAGCTGACGACTGAGGTGACTGTTGGGACTCATTAGGAGAGAGTTCAAGTGCAGGCACACGCCGCTCTGCAAATCCACAGAGCCGTCTTCCTCCCCCGCTGAATAATGTACGTATACTCAGCACAGTGATGTTAAAATCATCTCCAGTCCAGCATGTTTCCTACTGTATATCCAGCGCTGTGGGAGAATCAGTCCCAGAGCATAAGACTTTTGTAATTACAAAGGATCTAATGACACACAGGCCTCTTCTTTTTTGGTGGGGATATGGGGGGAAAGAGGGCTTGCAGTTGTTGAGACCCTAAGGCTAGTAATTAACAAGATTAATCAACATGGGGCTGCGATCTCTAGTGCGCTACTGGACTGGATCATTGTCTTCCTATAGCAAAGTTTTATTGGTGTCACTAATGTCTTTGATGAGCTTCTAATCTGAAACAGCCATAGTGAGTTTTCATTGGTCCAGAGGGGGTTAATTGAATTGAATTAACGTTACACTCTAGCTCTGTGATGTCACAAGGAAACTTTTCATTAGACTCAGTGGAGCGCCATTTGTAGTTACACAACATCATTACGCTCTCCTACTGCAGTCCAGCAATTACACCGGACAAGTCTTTGAAGACTTTCTGTGGCAAAATTTTAAAAAGCAGCCATTCCCAAATGCAAACGCTCCTCAAGCTGTAAAAAAACCTGAAAATGATGCACTATAAAAGAACGGCTTTTCTTGCGAGAAACCCAGTTTGCAAGCCAGAAATTCCCCCTATGATTGAAGCTTCTTTGAAAAGCAACTGATTAGTCCTGATTTAGAGTTCCAGATTAGATTTGAGTAATCTGAAAGAGCCTTTTCTCCAAATGTCATCATCCGTCATGTTTAATCCACTTAGGTTGTGCGTAGGTGTACTGTGTTTGTGGAAATCTAATAAGACACAGCTACTCAGCTTGCAGTACAGATGCCTTGGCATTTGTGCATCAGAGGAACTTACAATATTTTGTCATCACTACATTTCTGTCAACCAAAACCAGGACATAAAGCTGAATAATTGAAAGGATGAGATGCTTTGCATTATTTACAATTAGTGATGATGATACTTATGCAGTGTAGTTCCTTCTGCCGCAGAGAATCTGTTTTTATTTCTGCTTTTACACCAAAATGACAAGTCGAGAGTTCCTCCCTGTGATCGGAGACTTTCAGTATTTCCACTGTATAGAATTAAGAAAGATGTGAAATTTTAATATCCAATCAATATTTATACAGAGCGATTTTCCACAGAGGGTTTTGAGCAGTGGCATAAATGTTATTATCAAATGGTGCAGAGACAGTCATTGGAAATTAGCAGGGAGATTCATATGGGCATACTGTACTCCACACAGGACTCCGAGCTGTCAGGAAAGCCTTTCCTCCTGGTTTGAGCTAGCCTTTGTTTCATGATAAGAGCCAGAGAAGAAAAGGCAGGCTTTGCCATTTTTTTCCGCATAATGTCAGCTGGAGGAGCCCCCATAATTTATAAGACACCTCACATGAAAAGTTCATGAGGAATCTTGGAAGAGATACAAATGGCAGTGTAGCTCCAGTAACAGTACAGTCCAGAGGAGTCAGAACAGATCGGCTAAGGTAATTAGGTCAGAAAAAGTTTGGGTTCACACTGCGCTCTTGTGGAGCTGCTTCTAATTCTTCAGAACACAACTGAACATCACAACTTAATGGATTAATAGGCTTCCAGTTTAGACAGCTTTGTGCATTGTCTAAGATACTCTGGTGGAATTCATTTGCATTTTACTGAGGTCGCCCTCAGCAACCTCTTAGGAGTTTGCTTTTAGATGTGCCTCTACATGTCATAACAAATGGGATGTGTGTCAGAGTGAAAACCTTTCTGCTGCCTCAAAAAGACGCTACCCCACCACACTCCACCTCCACAGTCTGCAAATGCCTTTGGCCAACCATCTCCCCCAAAACAGATAACTGTTTCCATTTAATGTCTGAAGGAGAATCGTTTAATGTCATCTTTATTTTTAATATTCATTTAGTGTGCATATAGAGGGGGAAAAGCTCCTGTAAACAAGCAGGTACAAAGCGATAATCCATTAAAATGACAGTGCTTTCAATAAAATCGTAAAAATATGGTTTTCTTTGCAGTTTTAACTGATATAATTTTCTTCTCTTTTTGATGTATTCTTTAATTATCTCCCTATGTAGTAGTTTTCATAGTCAGTGGTAGAATCACCAACAGTTCCTCAAATTCAGGAAATGTGCTTTTAATTCAGTGTTACTATTTTTATTTGAACTCCATGTATGTCAGCCTCACTGTTAAAGTCAACTGCGTCACATTAAAAACACTCCGCTAATGCTTTATTGTGAAGCAGTCACAGGAAATGTGCATGATTTGTAAAATATAGTTCAACAAATCAAGATAACTGGTTGTGCACAAGTGGTGACCTCTTGGGCTGAAAAATGAAGCAAATGTGGAAGTGCCAGAAACTGCTGCACAGTGCTGGTGAATTTCCATTGGCTCTGTCTAAAACCCTCGTTGGGCAGCACCAAAAATTCCTCTTTGCAGGAAAACCCCTGTCAGGGCATAGATGTAACTAACAGGAAAAACAAAGTTAATTTCTCCCTTCATTGCAGCTGCACAGGGAATGATTGTTTTTTGTAACTCACCTATTTAATTTAATTGCATCAAGGCTTATACTTTGCATTTAATACAGAGACATGGCCACTTTGAGTGGCAGACAGGTAGGGCTGTGCAATATGACAATATCAGATGACAAAATATGTCTTTCGTTTCATATGATGCTCTATTGTTTATTTCGTGGTGTCACAAAATACATGGATGCGGGCAGAAACGCGAATGCCAGCATGGTGAGTGAAGGTGGGACAGAACTGGGTTGCTCCAAACAGGAGAAGGACCAGCCAACACAAACTGAGGACCTGGTTCCTAAAGGAGGAGCTACCCCTGTAGCATGGACGTCATTTGGTTACGAAAAGTCTGACACGGACCAGAAAACTGTACTTTGCAGATTATGCCACAAGCCGTTCCCCACACAACAGACTCAAACACGAGCGAGTCTGTGAGCGAAGTCCCCGTCTGAAGCTTCGAGGCTTCAGACGGGGACTTCGCTCACCAATGAGTGGCGTCTTTATTAACACAACATGAGTTTTTGTCTGCGCTGCAAACAGACACATTAGCTTCTGTTCTGTGGTATTTCTGGATAGGTAACTGCTCAGTTATTGTGGTGTTATACTGCACTTGATGTTACCATGGTAACCACAGGTGTTGCTAAATCAACCAGAACTGAAATCTTAAGGATAATAAGTTTAAATTGAAACATTGAAAGAATTAAAAACAGAGCATTTGACAAAAATCTAAGTACTAAATTCATTTTGGTTTCAGCCTGTCTTGGATTCTGTAGTCTTCTCATGGTTCCTTCAGCTTGAAGAGCCTTTTACCCTTTTTGTGAGGATATCCTTCAATTACAGCGGCTAAGTGTTCACGTTGTTGTGCTGTCTTGGACTCTGTGTATATGTACGTTGCAGCAGCCGCAATGAGACAGAAAAGCATAATGCTGCTGGAAGGAGGTCACAGACCACCCAGGGGGAGGAGGCCAGCATATGAGGCAGTCTGGTGACATGGCAACTTGTCTAAAGCCCATGCATCACTATACCACCTACAGTGGATTATAATGTACGACTGCAAAAGACTGAATTATACAACACAATACCCACGGATGATCCATCATAGCTGCCTTTTATAAGAAAAATGCTGTATGCGTGTCAGTGTGATGCTGAGGATTTGACTTCTAAGACCCCTTTTTTCATGTAAATAACGTGCAGTGCTTTGAATCTTAATCTATAAATTTGCCAGATTGAAGAAATTCCACAAAAACCGACAGCTCTGTTTTATTTAAACTGTCTATAATTCATTTCTTTTATGAATGAGATCTTAGCAGTTTTTCTGCTATGTCATCATCTTGCTTGCAACTGGTTTTCAATACTTGATCATTTGTTTCTATTTTGAGCAGGGGGCCGGTTTTTCAGGTCAGCAGAGTCTATTGGTCCTCTTCGCTCTCATTATCTTCACTGCCGCTGACCTCGCCGCGCTGCTTTCTAGTTTCTCAGCTGATGCAGTGTGCCAGCATGGGGCTTCTTTTTCTGGCGACAGTAGCCCGCTTTTTGGCAGCGGTTCACGTGAGGTGACCACCCCCTCTTCAACCCTCCGCTCCCCCCTCCCCTCCCCCTTCCTCCCCCGCCAGGCTCGGCGCTTGCTATCCTGCCTCGTTGAGACAGCTCCACTGAGGCTTGCAAGATCAGCTGCCGTGCGAGCCCAGCTGAGGCTTCCGGGCACTCACGTTGCTAGATTTCATTTGCGAGTGAGCGTTTGACCTCAGGAATGAGTAGACATCCGCATGCTCATGCACGCAAACACAGGCATACTTACGAGCACACGGCTGAGCATGGATAAACAGCGTATCAACACACACACGCTGCTTGTACAAATATTGTGCTGCAAACACGCTTACCTGTCCCCTGCCTTCCCCTCTCTCTCTTCCTCCCTCTCTTTCACCCCATTTGCCAGCCCCGCTCGCTCCCTGGCACCCCTCCATGTCGCTCCTGCCAACCTGCTTCTGAAACATGTAACCTACACTCAGTCCCCCCCTCGCTCTGCCGCCGTGGGCCCTGACAGGCTGAGCTGTAATGCTTAGTGGCACAGGCTCGCCTATCCTCCATCCTCCACCATCGCCGCAGCAGTTCTGCAGATTGCTATTTGCTGACATTGGGAATGATATTAAAGGCAGGGGTTAGGAAAGAGGCATTCAGAGATTGAAATGCAGCGATGACAGCGATTTCTCTTGTCATTCCAAGGCAACTGAAGGCCACAGCATTGTCAGGCAGCATGGAGGGCAATCTGAAGCAACAAAGTAGATTAACCTAGAGGCGAAAGAGATGAAGCAGCACACAAATCGCGGCCTCTGGCACTTGTGTAGCTGGCAGTCACACTCCTAATGTGTTCGACAGACTTGTTTCCTACTGTCCTGTTGTTTATATCTCCAAGCGTGAAGAACTTACACAACTTTGTGCATTTATTCAGCCTACCTTTTTCAACTTGTCACAATAAGGATTCTGTTTTTTAGGCTTTTTATTAGACTTAATGTAAGATCATTTATAGGAGCCACATTACTATTAGACATTCTTTAATTCTGTTTATTTTACCCATGTTTTTTATTAATATCAAAACACAACACACACTTCAGTTAGATGTGTTTTCTGTTTTTACCACCATGTCTATCAGATGTTTTAATCCAAGCGCAAAACCTTAGTTGAAGTCCCAAAATGGATTTTGTGGTTCTTTTATTAGTTTTGGATACGAGCTACAGTTGCTGGCTCTGCCTTTGGGGTTTGCAAGGGTTGCACCAGCAGAATTGTATTCTTTAGTAACATAGTGTGAAAAGTTTGGTCTCCCACAAAAAAAAAGTTCCTTGCGATCCTTCTTTACATGCACGATCTTTGATTTCTGACGATGTAAGATCAAATTGAGCTGCAAGTGTGCTCCCTCTCTGCCTTTCATGCTGCTTCAATATCACGGCGTGAAAAAACAAAGAAGGCAAAGACTGAGGGAAATCTGAAGCGTTCTGCCACTCAACATCCCCCAATCCCAAACAACAGCGTCTCACTGCCACTACAAATACATTAGAAATCAATTATTTATGGAACAGAGTCAGGGCCTCTTTAATCTTTTCCTTTTATCCAATTAAATTGTCTAACCATTCTAAGCCTCTATAGCTCACAGGGAATGTGCTTCTTTTTAAAAAAAGAAAAGAAGAAAAGATTTTTCTCTTCAGTCCTTCTTTTGACTTTCGATGTAACAGAGAAGAGACACTTCTGAGGGTTGAAGAATGAAAGGAAAGAAAGTGAGTAAAGTGTAAATGAACTCCCCCTCCCACCCCGTCACCATTGCATTGGTTCTACAGGAAGTATTTGAAGTTTTCATATCAAGACTCTGGTTCCATTCCCCGCGCAAAGGGACGCTGGGGAGCGGTGAGGCCTTTCATGATTCCTTTATGCCCCGCTGAAATAGTTCGAAAGTATTTGGGATCATCTCCATGGGGGTAAATACGATGTTGCTTCAATTGCTGTCCTGTATTATTCAGGAAGTCAATTGAAGTAGTGTCTCAAAATTGAAAATGCTGATTTCCAGCGCACACGTATGAAATTATTGATGTGAAGGATCATAAAACACTGAAACCATCTCTATTGTCATACAGTAGGACTTGTGGTAAAAACAGTTAGAGACGCACTGAAAAGCTTTGCATTTTTACACTTTGTGGAGTCATTTTCATACACCACAAATAATAACATTCGCAAGAGTATGATATAAAACCAAATGGGTCGACTGTGTTTCATTCTTTCAGTTAAAGTGGGAAACATTACAAGAACACAGTGTAGTTAAAATTCTGCTACTATATTTTGAATTTTATAAGCTAATTCTGAAGCCTTGTGATTCAAATTTTAAGATACTGGTGACCAAACCCCACTGGCATAAATCCTGTCAGTGGAGAGTCCTTGATTTAATTCTTGTCAGACCAAACCTTTACTGCATATTTCCTTTCCATCTCTCTCCCCGTGTCCTGTCTGTCTTTACTGTAGCTATCAGATAAAGGTAAAGATGCCAATAAATAAACAACAAAATTAGCACCAGTAGAAGTTCCTTCCTTGGAAATGAACTAACAAGTGAAGAGAGTGCGTTGAGAAGATGGAAGGAGTACTTTGAACTGAAGGAGCTGATGAATGAAGAAAATGAGAGAGAGAGAGAGAGAGGAGGACAGATGGAGGACAGTTAGTTAATCGGGAAGTCCAGAGGATTAGTAAGGAGGAAGTGAGGGCAGCTATGAAGAGGATGAAGAGTGGAAAGGCGGTTGGTCCAGATGACACACACTATATTGCCAAAAGTATTCACTCACCCATCCAAATCATTGAATTCAGGTGTTCCAATCACTTCCATGGCCACAGGTGTATAAAATCCAGCACCTAGGCATGCAGACTGCTTCTACAAACATCTGTGAAAGAATGGGTCGCTCTCAGGAGCTCAGCGAATTCCATCGTGGTACCGTGATAGGATGACACCTGTGCAGTAAGTCCAGTCGTGAAATTTCCTCGCTACTAAATATTCCACAGTCAGCTGTTAGCGGTATTATAACAAAGTGGAAGCGATTGGGAACGACAGCAACTCAGCCACGAAGTGGTAGGTCACGTAAAATCGTGGAATGAATGGAATGGGTTTCCATGGCCGAGCAGCTGCATCCAAGCCTTACATCACCAATCACAATGCAAAGCGTCGGATGTAGTGGTGTAAAGCACGCCGCCACTGGACTCTAGAGCAGTGCAGACGTGTTCTCTGGAGTGATGAATCACGCTTCT
>VUQI01002492.1:7876-21675 GCA_015106735.1 Paratilapia polleni | reverse complement strand
TTTTGCCATCCAGTTGGTCCTATTGCAAGAGGATAGTGATGACCACAGCAATGGTTTTTATACTTTTCCTCGTTAAATAAGATTTGGTTCAGGTGATCACCTCATCAGTACCTTATTAGGTAGAAACAGGTGTGCTTGTGTTGGAATTCAAGAGACACTGGAATGGAATGACTGTCATATATGTATATATATATATATATATATATATATATATATATAAAAAAAAATTAATCCCAGTCCAGCTCACCTCATTACCCAGACGGAATTTGATCTCGTACATCAGGATGACTCCATTGGGCATGATGGGCTCCAGCCAGTGCAGCACAACACACCCCTCGACCTTGTCACTCTTCTCAGAGATCACCTTGCCAGGGATGTCATCTGCTTTAACTGGGGAACAGGCACATCCACAATAATAAAACGAGGATATTTAATTTCAGGAAAGGTGTTAGAAAACACAACACCTCGTTTCAGTTTCTATCACACAACCATGTTTCCAAAAAGTTGGGATGCTCTGAAAAATGCAAATAAAAGAGAACTTTGAAACCCTATATTTTGTGGAAAATAGTACAAAGGAAAAATATTAAACATTTAACTGGAGGAGTTTTATCATTTTATGAAAAAAATGTGATTTTTTTTTAAATTTCATTTTATGTTGAGAAGTTACCAATTTACTCATGCAGTCTTTCACAGAGTTGTGTACCCTCAACATCTTTATTTTTGAAAGATTCAGCCCGAACGCTCATTTTATACCCAGTCATGTTACTAACCTCTTTCCAATTAACCCAGTTAATTAAGAGATGTTTCACCAAGTGTTGCTTTTATTTTTTAGCATTACACACCTTTTCTAGTCTTTTTTGCCCCATCACAGCTTTTTTTGAAACATGTTGCTTGCATCAAAATCAAAATGAACATATATATTTTGTTGTTTGATGTTTGTTTGACAAATATTTGTTATGTTGTCTCTGTGCCTTATTCAGTTAAATGCAGGCTAAATATATGAACAAATTAGTGCATTCTGTTTATATTTACACAGCTGTACACACAACCCCAACTTTTCTGGAAACAGATAGTTGAATACAGGCAGGTTATTGTGTTTCTAACCTGCAGGTTTGGTCCTGGCGAAAACGAAAGCTCCAGCGCTGCATTGTCCCACCTCCTCATTGCACGCATGGATATCAATACGGTACACGGTGAAGGGCCGCAGATTGGGGATCTCTAAATACTCTGTTGTGCTCTTGTCCTCTGAGAAGGGGTACTCTTTGATAGGAGGAATGCCATCTGTACTGTTATCCCCTGGGCCAAGAGTGGTATTCCCTCTGCCCTCATGAAACATGGTGTTGTTTGCTATACCAAAAACATCTCTACGCCGACGGTCTGGAGGTCTGAAATACAGAGACACAGCTATAAAACACCTGCAGCACAGATAATTTAAGTTCACTGAGCACTAGTGGGATAGCAAAAGACAAAAGGTATATTGTACATCCTGGAAATCTTATTGTAACACGTCATTGTTATTCGTCATAGTAACTCCTGAAAAAATGTTTGCACAAAGCTAAAAAACATTTGTGGTGAGCATGGAGTGCATACTACTCCCAGTTGTGTTGTGTAGATCAGGTCATGACACTTCACTGACAGGCTGACTGACAGAGAAATGCAAAAAAAAAAAACACACACTAAAGCTTCTGTCCAACATATCTGGAGTACAAGAGTCTGTGGTTCTGAACCAAAACGTTAAACCCTGATAACAGTGCTAAATACATAGCACTAGAGCGAATGGACACTTGTTTTCAAAGATCATATGATAATGGGGGGTGCTGCCAAGAGCTGGACATCACCATAATTGAGAGCAAAGAGGCAATGACAGCTGTGACCTTAGCAGCAGGAGAAACCACAGGGCATCTTGTCTACCTGTGAAACCTGCAGGGTGGTCAGTAAGACAGACGGACAAAGAAAAAAGTCCTTGCTGTAACTAGGAATTAAGTATAAAGCAGTACTGACACCCTTTACACAGCTCTTACAGACGTGATAAATGTTTAGGGGTTGTTCGAAAACACAATGAGGGGTGCATGAACAAGTGACTGGGTTTTAATTTCATCTTATACAGCTTAGCTCAGACAAACCTAGTAATTTCAAATAAATGATTTAGACTATATATTGGGCATTAGGGCTCCAAGTAACAGCTACTTTCATTAATGATTAATCTGCTGTTTTTATACTTAATTAACAGAACAATTGCTTGTGCTTGCTTGGGCACCATTAAAATGTCTTTTTCAATCTGACTAATAGTTCAAAACCCTAAGATAAACATTTATTTTTTTCCACGAGATGAACAAAAGCCACAAATTCACAGAAACTCAAGAATTAGTCATTTACCTAGAGTACCATGTTAAACTAAGAAACTAACTAAGCAAAGCTACATCCATACATGTTTTGTATTTAAGCGGACCTACAGGGAGAGGAGTGTACAGACAAAGACAGACATGTGGGAAAGACAGTCTCCCTGACATGTCAGCATTCCTCTCTGACAGCTAAAATTGCTGCAGTCCAGCAAACCAAAGCCCAGCCTTTTAGTTACTACTGACACTACATCACACATACATGAAAACCGACAGCATGGTACAGGGTATAGACAAAACATGCATGACTCTGATTCGCACTGACTAGTAGCCTTTCATCGAAGCTGACAAGAAGAAGAAGAAGAGAAGTGAGCAGATAAAAGACATTTTCTGGGTTCTGCTTTCTGTATGGGCAATAATGGCATTAGAATAATTAGAGCAGTCCTAACACTGTGAAAAAGATCATCAGCTAACTGTCGCATGCTTTTTAGCTACCGAGTGACTACAGTGCCCTGACCTCACCTGCTAAAAAAAGCTCTACTTTTACGCAACGGAATCCAGAGAGGAAAGCCGTGACTACACATTCAGTCTATGGTAAGCAGGGCACATTGTAAGCACTTGGCAACTCATACAGTACAACAGGATCACGAATAATAGGCAAACATCTGATAGAAGAAGGGGTAACTTCAGGGAGTCCCTTTCACTTCGTCTGTATGTATTCATAATGAGGCCTCCCCCCTCCTTTCCATCCATCCATCAGTCTGCTTTCCTTATTTTCTACTTGTCTTCTAGCGCTGATGGGGCTCTTCCCTCATTCATTTAGATTCCAGATGGATTCACTGTACATTTCCTGGCAGCTGCCTCGCTACAGAGAAAAAGAAGAAAGAAAAAAGTCTCGGACAAAGAGAGCATGCAAGGGGAGGAGTAGCGTGGAGTACCAAGTTGAGGAGGACAGAATGGAAAACATTTCCTTTTCTTTCTGTTTCTGTTTTCATGCACCCTCTTTTCCCTCAGCCTGGGTCTAAACCCTGAACTTTTGAAGAAAAAAAAACTCCCTGATTTTCAAGGCCTTTCCCTAGAGTGGTTTGTAATAATGCTGGCTGTGTTACAGTGGAGAGTCTGTGCATACACTGGCTGAGCTCCTCGCTGCAGGCCAGGGACCTGCCACCCGCCAGTTTCCTAGACACTTCTACTAGAACAAATCAACACAGCCAGAGAGAAGAGGAGGTTTGGATAGATAAGAGTTCAATTACAATAGAAAGCCATTTTTTATCAGTTTTCCTCCAAAGACGTATTGATCCAATTCCATGAGAGTGCCATGAAGGAAAAGGTCACTGCAATGCTGTTCGATTAAATAAACCTCATCATTTTAACATATGAATATCTACCTATCTATCCCTCTCGCTATACACACACACACACACACACACACATATATATGCGCGCTCTTACTATTACGATCTATCTGAGAAGTGTGGGAGAAGAACAGAGCTGGTGTCTTTGAAACACTGAAACATACATAGCCACAAGCAAGTTAAATGATAACACAACACAGATGTCAGTCCTGTTGTGGGGAACAAAAGCATAAGCAGCTAGTGTGCTGCCAAACTAGGCCCTTCAGACTCTTTAATCACATCTCTCTCCTGGGTTTGTTTGTTTTGTCCAAATTGCTGCCTGGTAGACCCCATCATCCCCTGTGCCACTGTTGCCACGGCAATAAAAAGCCACATGAGTGCTGAGGAGGCTTTGGATCCTACTGAGCACGTCTCCTTCATCTGCTCCACCCAACCAAAGGGCCTGGCCCAGTGGGCCAACTCAGCGTCCATCAGGTCCATCAGTTCCATCAGTTCCATCCACACCCGCCATGCTCAGATCTTGTCAGTTCCACAGAGGAGCCATTAAACCCGTTGCACCACCTCAGTCCTCACTTTGACCCAACAAGGCAATTAAGTTCAGTGTTTTGATTGCTGTCTACACTTGAAAGAAAGCTGTAAACAGTTTAAGGAGATCACTGCTGTGACATACCTTGGCAGAAAGATGGCATTGTGTAGGAAATTCTCAAAATCTTTCAAGTAGACACGGTCATCCTTCTCCCGGTCCTTCTCTTCTGGTGTCTTCTGGCAAGCACAGCACAGGCCCTTTTCGGCCCATGCCAGGTCTGACTTGGTGGGCTTGGTGTTCTCTTCCATGTCTGTGAGCTCTGACGCTGAGATCCGGATCGGGATCTTCAGGTCTGTTGGAGACACCAAACCAAAAGCCAGGACAAAAGAGTGTTTAGTGAAGGGCGGGATTCCACCTTACCAGTTACAGTGGCCAGCTAAAGCTCTTTCTGGGAATGTCCTCTTTTAACTATGCATTATCAGTAGCTTGCAAAGACAAATCATGTTTGTACGATGCAAGAAAGATTGAGCAGCATAGCCTACTGCCGACAGTGCATTTGCATTGTGTTTTTACTGTGTTGGCTCCTCACTATAGCAGCTTCATTACGCTCTTCTACTTCATCAGCTTGCACTAAACTTAAATGACCAGAAAGGTTGGAAAGCTCAGACAATAAAGACATGCTGACTGTTTTGTAGAATGAGGTGTGCAGACCTTTGGAGCAGTAGTTATGTTGGTAGAGCTCCCTATCCTCAGGTTGCTGCTGCCAGCGGACCAGGTAGTAAGTGAGATTGCCATTGGGAAAAACTGGAGGGGACCACTTTACCACCAGCTTTGTTGAGGAATTAGCAAATGCCCGGGCATCTTTAGGCACAGACGGCACTGTAATAGGGACAAAGCCATGACATTATTTTTTTGTTGTTCATGTGCTTACATCGTTACATACACTAATTATTGTGAAGGCTGTATCACTAATACTTTAAGACAGAATCCAGAACTAAAACGATGGTCAAACTTACATGATGAGCGTGTGCGAATGTAAATAATATCACTCTTTGCCCCAGTGATGTGTTTGTCCTTCACTTGCAGCGTAATAGCTTTCACAAAGATAGCATACTGAGTCCAGGGCTTGAGGTGTTGAAGACTGACATTTGGATCATAGTTATTATCCTTAGGGAGATCCACATCCACCATGTGCCAGCTATTTGAGCCACAGCCATCCTGGCCATCAAACTCAGTGATGTTCTGGAAAGGACTGGAAAAAAAATACACAAATAATGGACTTCACTTAAAAATGACCATTTGCATGAAAGTAACACACTCCTACTAAGCATTTAACAGTGTTCTACATTTTATATTCATATTATTTTCCAGGGTGATCTAAAGACAAAAAACTTATCTATATCCATCGTTCTTCTTTAATATATGACTGCATGCTCAGAGGTTAATAAGTTGTTTGTCTTCTACTCACGACTCCTTGTAGTAGACTATGAAGCTGATAAGGGTTCCATTTTCTGGGGGCTGGTAGCGCTCCCATGTCAGCTTGATTGTATGGCTTGATGTGATGTTGGACTTGAATTTCAAGATATGGCTTTCACCTGTCATGACAGAAGAGGGCCCCCAAGTGAGACATATGTCTAAAGTTAAGATGACATTTCATGGCTCTTTTCGTGTGCACACAAGCTGAATGACTAAATGTACGCCAATCTGTTAAATTCACAAATATACTCACAGCTGGCTCTTTCACCATTGTTGCGGAAATCCCCCTCCTCTGGCTTCACAGCTATGCCGGTTTTATCCCACATCATGTGGATCTCAGACATGCAGAGTTTGGGGTTCTGACGGAAGAAGAGACGTCCATGCTCGATAGTCAGGTTATGCTGAGCCCAGTCCCACAAGTACTGCAGATTCTGATTATTGATGGCGGAGAATGAATACATGCTGGAAAAGATCAAAAGATTGTTAGCAACATCTCATATACATGCCATATTACCAAAAAAAATAAATAAATAAAATTTAAAATGTTTCACAGAATCTGAAGTTGCCAGAAATTTTGTTAAAGGAGCTTCTTTTTTTTTTTGCCACCTGGTGGTGCCACTAAGCACCAACAGAGGTGGATATCTTGGATTCAGCTTTGTGTCTCTGTCTGACAATGGGTCTGTGTTAGTAAGGAAGAGGACATGAAACAGGAACAGTGTCATGCTAGCACTCTTAGCTCTAGCAGTCCAAGTAACACAGCAGAACACCTCCAGAGGGAAAGGAATGCCTGCCATCTTCAACAGCATTCCTCAGTGAAACTTAACCCTGTGAGAAATGATAACAAGAAGGGCGACAGGCTTTCCCATGACCCCTTTGGCCGTCACCAAAAAAACTTGTATCTTTCACTCGTATCTTGGACTGCTGTTGATGTCACAGTGAAGCCACTAATGCCTTTACATTGAACTTTGTTTAAATCTTATTGGAAATTTACTATCATCATCATTGTTATTATCATTATTACAATCATTATTTATTCTGCTCTTCATTGAGCTATTATTAATGTTTGCACTCTACTACAATAGCTTTGCATGATTCATAATTTAAAAAAATTAATTAATAATAATAATGACGATGTTATAATTAGCCGTTTTATCTCCTTTCCCTTTAAGCTCACCCTTCCTTTAGGCCAACTTTTGTCTGATTGGCTGCCACTCATAAAAACAAGGTTTGAACAGCAGGTGGGTGGGGCTTCTGTGCTCACAAGCAGAGCTGTGTGCCTGAGATGACCATATTGGGGATAGCCGCTCTCTTTGACATCATACAGATCCAAGAGTAGAAAAACTGAAACAGAACCTGAGCTTTTGGCTCACAGGAATTACTTGCACATATGCTGACCTCATTATTTGAAACTCTGGCCATGTTTAATATGAGCATCCAACATTGAAATAAGAAAGTCATAATATGTCCCTTTAGATTGAGTTGTTTGAACTTGTTTTGTATTGTTTAATTTCCTTTGTCTATGAAACATGCTTTGCTTTTGTAGCCAGTCACTTATCTAGCCTGTGTGCGTCATTTTATAAGGATATTGCAATATCTGGGAAAAGTGTTGCAAAAAGTGTTCTTGTCAACAAGAAGTCAGTTGGACATCTATGGATCTAAAACAATATGCTTGCTGCTTGGCTGCGATCTGCTCATGTCCTCTAATTCCCTCTACACACACGCATGTATTCAAAGGGTAAAAGTGCAGACAAGCCATACTTGTCGATGAGTTCCTGCCCCTTGATGTAACGTAGGCTCTTGAGGAACGAAAGCGAGCCAAGTGCGTGGGAGTGTCGAATCTTAACATAGCCCATCACTGTCTGGATCAATCCCATGAATCTCTCCAGCTCAGAGGCTATATTATCTGAGGACAAAAGATAAAAATTTTTTTTAAAAATACCACATTTGATCACACAGAAATACAAAACCATCTATGAAAAAAAAAATCCAGGAATCTACTGCTACTATGATACCCAGATTAGCTCTTAATGCAAATATGTCAATGAACACATGACTGTTTAATCTTTATCATGTATAGGGATCAGCTTTTGAGCCACTCCGTCAGCTGAACAAATAAACAGTATTATAGCATAATATGATAATTGGGTTAGAGCACAAAAAGCACATGTAATGTTGGTTTTGTGCCCCTCACTGTACATCACACCAGCTTAGACCACTAGGCCCTGCAGGGCAGTCAGAGCAACATACTGCAGTGTAGTCAGTATGGCAAGTAAAGGATTGTTCTGTATTGTATAGCAGATTGTAGCCAAGTTAAATATTCCACTTAATAGTGCTCACCATTTTAGGTTCAGAAAACTACTACAGTGTATACTCTGCTTAGTTGCAGCTGAAGAAGTTTAGTCCACAGCAGAATTTACAGTATATGTGGTTTTAAGTGAAATGTCCTTCTGCATAGCTCCACTTACTTCCACGGCGAATATTGATGACCAGATTGCCTTCAATGACGGTGCAATCCTTCAGGGACTGAGCAGCATCCACAGAGACGATGACAGGGGATCTGCAGACCTTATCGCACGGTCCATTACAAGCACTGCATAGCATTCTGTATGCAGCAGAAGCAAAGAAAGGGGTGAATGAGAAACAAGAAACATGGAATAAAGTAAAACAAAAACAAAAAAAAAAAACCCACCCAAACAAACTGTCAGACAAAGAGCAAAACTTTTGTGAAATTTTCTACCTTGCCCTGAAAAAATGTGTTCACTCCCCAGCTCCTATAGATTCCAGAGAATTCATGCAAATAACTTCAGTGGATGATACAAGGTCACCTCACACATGGAGAGTTTAATCTTTTATGGGCCCTCAACTGAACTCTGTTTCGTGAGAGAGTGACTCATTGTGTTGACCTCAGAGACAAAACAGCAGTCGTATGGCCAAAAAAATATCCAGCAGCAGAAAGTCTGCATGGAAACTTTTGAGATAGACAAATCAGACAGGGGGAAAAAAAATGGGAGAAAAAGTTTTTTTTTTCCTTTTATATCCTAAGTTAGTGTCTTTTTAGGACACTTCAACCGAGTCTCTTCTTAATACCTTTATGTGCTAGTCTGTAAAATCTACCAGTGGCAAGTGTTGAGCACATTTTACTCTTTCTAAATAGTCTGGGAAAAACCTTGAATCATTAATAGTCCAGCACCCTCTAAAACTTCTAGCACTTCCAGTTTTGTAGACCTATTTTAAGAAAGGAAGTTTTTGAAGAGCCGGGTCAGGTGAAGTTCAACTCAAGGATGCTTCATTCAGAGGAATTCATTATGCCTAAGTGCACAGTGAATACACACTGCTTTAGTGTATGCGAATACTGTTGAATAAACACACATCTATTCTGGGAACAATACCAAGACCTGTAGTTCTCACTATGATAACAATCAGGTTATAACCCTTAGAAATTCAACTACAGAGCATTAAAGTAGATAGTTAAGCCTGGAAAAACCTTAGACATAATGTGAGTGTATTCATTTTAACACACATATATTTTATATTCAGTGTGTCACCGGGCATTTCCAGGATACATCAAGGATCAAGTATACATCTTTACCGATTAGTCCCGTTACGTGTGAAGCCAGAGGGACAGTCGTGCATGCATTCTCCGTCATGGATGACAAAGGGAGTATCACTGGGCAGGTGCACTTGGGAGCACACATCCATGGTAATGCAGCGCCAGCCCTCAAACTTGTAAGTCCCTGGGGGACAGTCTGGGACACACCGACCCTCGTGGTAGTAGTGGAGGCAGGCGGAGCAGGCCATGTCGTTGTGGGGTTCAGTGCAGCTACCCAGGCACTGGCTGTGGCAACACTCCCCCTTGTCTGTACAGGCAAGCCTACAGTGCTTTGGGCAAACTGACAGGGACAGAGAAAGGCAGGGAAGTTTAAACAGTCTGCCCTACTGGACATTTTCCCCAAAAAAGTAATGGTAAAGGTCGAAAGACACAAGCGCCATGTAATACTGAAAAAGTAAGTAAAAACAGATTGCAAATGTCATTAGAAATACAGAACAGATTCAGAACATGCTAAATAAAGAAAGTAGGTGAGGATTATGTTGTTAAATATAAATAGGTTGAAGAGAAGTACAGAGACAGTGTGCAGTCTCTGCATGTGTATATACGCTACCTGTCCACCAATCAGGTTTTAGAACTAGTGAGCAAAAGAACTGTAGTCAGTCAACACAGAGCTTGAGAGTACCTTACCAAAGCAATGGGAGGCTGAAAATCGAGGACAGCCATTACAATAAAACTACAGATCTCACTTTACATAATATAATTGTACCTACAATCATCGCACGGAAAACATCATCGCCTTCATCAAAGGGGAGAGCACACATCCCTGCCCCTTCAATCTGCATACATGGAAAGCCATGTGGGAAGAGAAGCAACAAGACCCCCAAAACAGAACAGAATAATGATAACAAATATGACACAGATTAAAAGGTGGAGCTAAGACGTGGGTAGGCTGCAAAGCGGCCTGCAGACGCGCAGCATCTGTAAGTAGGAAAAAGCATTTTTAAAAATTGCGCACCGTATATGAAATTTGCTAAATGGATGTATAGAAGGGTATCAGCTGTGCCATCAGCTCTGGGCTGACACTGAGATCAGCTGATCTGCTAGGATTGTGCATGAGCTTGACTCCTTGGGCCTGCTGTGCTCGATTTCTGGCAAAAACAATACATTCTTTTACTTTTAAATATTCTGTTACAGTGGAAGAAAATCACACCCCCTCTGTTACTACAGCTTCTAACAAAGAATCACTCTCTGCAGAAAATGATTGTGCAGGGTGTTTCAAATTAAGCTTGAGCACCATGAATAATAGTCACTGTTTTCTGGGCATCACTGAGAAACCAAACAGAAAACAATATGTTATCAATAACACGCAGCATTTTTCCCACTGCTTGGAAAGACAGACAGTTAGTCAGATTTATCTGACTGAGCTTGAAACGGGACCATTAATATATGAGTCGTCATCACTGGAGAATAAGTGTTTCCAAGTCCAAACTTTGATGCAGAAAAGACAAACATTATAAGAAAGTATTCATTCAAGTAAGAAGACACTACAAAACTCGATCTTTGCTTGTATGTAGTCTTCCTAACTACTTATGTTAATCCCATCTGTCTTCCTCTTAAATTAACAGTGACAGATGAAAATGGCAAAAGGGAATCGTCTGTTTTTAATGTTCAAAAGCATGTTTTACTGTAGCCTATTCACAGAAAATCTCTTCAGGAAAAACAGATGTAAAGAAAAGAAAGCAGACGCTTCCCACTGCTAGCTAATCATGAGACACAGGGGTGCCCTAGTTTTAGATGAGTCCACTCCATAGACAAAACACCTGGACTGTGTGTGTGTGTGTGTGTGTGTGTGTGTGTGTGTGTGTGTGTGTGTGTGTGTGTGTAGACCTATATGCATGATTGTGAAAGACCTGGTGACAGTGTATTTTGTACTAATTGTTTTTGAGGAGTCTCTTGGCAAAAAAGCTGCTTTCCGTAACAGATAAAAAAAATCTATGATTTTAGGTTTTTTTTTGTTTTTCATTACTATTTGTTACATCTGCCTTATTTATATAGAAAATATTTGCAAACAGCAAAGCCCTTCCTGGCCTCCACACCCTTGAGTTGTTTAGATTTTGAGAACTTAAGTGTTTAGTATTTATTGTTGTGCTTTTGTTATGGCTGCAAGACAAATTTCTTCACATGAGCAATAAAACTGAACTGAACTGAAATAAGAGGCACAGCACTCCTCGTTCCTTAGCAACGGCCTCCTGGTGCAAAGCCAGAGCTTAAAGGAAACATGAATACACACACACACACACACACACACACACATCAATATCTTTAATGTATATTATTATTATATATTGTTATTATAATTTGCACAGCTATAACAATGCATAAATGACTTATTTTATATTATTTCAGCCATCCTCATAACAGATGCCATTATCGGAGTACACTGAACGAAGAGTGCATGTGTATCTAACATGTGAACATGCATGTCAGTGTGTGAATACTTGTGTGCTGCAGACATAGACTAAAATGTACTCTGCTTGCTTATTTGATTTTAAATTAAATGCAGGCTTTGGTGCATTGCATTGCATTTGTGTTCAATCTGTAAATCAGTAAAGAAAATTAAACCCTGCTGCTGGGCTAATCTCTGGATGGGTATTTCCTCTTGCTTTACAAAACATCTGTGCAGGTTAAAATGGTGACAGTACACATCAGCACTGCTGCAGAGTAAATGCATACTCCCACAACAAAAACTCCAGTTTTGCTTCACAAGGGAAGGACACAGATGACTCTCACTCCTGCAAGTTTCTCAAATATGTCAAATGTGCTGTTGTTAGAATCTTGGAAATCTGTTGGAGAAATTCCTTTAAAGTATAGCTTTTCAAGTCTCCACTTACTTAACACAATTACTTGATTGTCTAGTTGCCTTTATGCTCAGCTGCTCTATTTATGTTCTGGTGAGAGCCAATTTGCACCAGTCTGTGAAGGACGTGATGCACACAGTTGAATGAAATCTTCAGTTTCCTGGTAATTTCATGCATGCAATAGCCTTCATCTCGTAGAACAAGAATAACAAGATGAGTTTCAGAGGAAAGTTCTTTTTTTCTTTTATTTTGAGTCAATACAATCCAACTCACACAGGCTGATGGTCAAGACACTCAACAAGCCTAATTTATAACTTCTTTAATCAACACTTAAGTCTTTAGTTGTTCTAAAATGATTGGAAAAGGGTTTTCTAATCACCAGTGATCCTTTATACATGCTAAACTTGGATTAGGGAACACAATGTGAAGTTAAAAGTCTGTATGGCTACATATGTATTAATGATTTATGACTAATGATATAATTTATTCATTTACAACATTTCTGTTCAGTTTAATATTTCTATGTTAATTCCAACAAATTAACAAATGTGTTTTGTACTTTTCAAAGTCTATTCTCAAGTATCTTTTCGAATGTCTTTTCCTATTATGGGCCAAATATTTGTTGTTTTAGTAGTTAACTACACAAAAAATGTATTTAAAATATTAGTCTACTTACATGCCATATCATAATTTGTAATCATAATTACAGTTCACTACTCCAGTATTCAAGTATTTTCATGATGACATAAGTGAGCATAGTATTAAGCTATATGGCCTTTCCCGTGCTATGTATATCTTCACTCTACGCACATGTTCTGTGACACCAGGAGTTCAGAGACTTTGTGGTACTTCACGAATAGTGTATCTAACTGTTTTGGATCTGGTCCAATACAAATACCAAAGATCTTTTTTAAAACTACAGCATCAAATGCCAACACACACACGCACATATTCTCATGTAACAGCTATGATTTGATTGGAAAGATGATGCTGACATTAGTATGTTAGAGCAGGCCGACTGGTGCTGCGCACTTAGTGAGAAAAAAAAAAAAGACAGAAACGTAAGTGTGGCTTCATTTTCTTGGAATCCTACCAAAAGGGGGCAGCCAAAGCAAACTCTAATGAGCCTTATTGGAGGAGGTCTTCTTCTTTCTGCATCATTTTAAACGATTCCTCAATGAAGAAAAATCCCAAACATGCATACCTTCCACCAGAGGAAAGCAGAGGGAGGGAGGGGGAGCGACTGCCTTAAATCCATATAAGTCGACCCGGTTTCACTGCGTGACCAAACAACCCGTGGTATCAAGGATACAATCCCCTATTTATAGATGCTCCTAATGCAGCCCTATTTCCACGCTGCTGCTCTCTACACATAGCTATGCAGGGCATTGTAGGTTTCCACTGCTTCAAAGGAAAGGGACTACCTAACAAGGGGCTCCTCTTAAGATAAGTCGTCATCATCCTTGTAGTCCCCTGGGTAAATCTTTATTATGTGCAGGAATATATCAGGAGCATTTGCAGGTCAGGGTTTTTATCCTTTTTAAGTACACGCTGCATTAAGTAACCATTCTGAAACGAACTAACCAACAACAACAAAAAAAACAAAAAAACATAAAAAATAAAAAAAAATTATAACTTTGACTATAATCTGAGCCTGCAGACTTAAAAAAAAAAAAAAAAAAAAGTCAACCTCCC
>VUQI01002489.1:1368-22874 GCA_015106735.1 Paratilapia polleni | reverse complement strand
TTAGAGAAGGGGATATAAGGGCAGAGGGGGAAGGGGGGAACATTCAATGGCTAGCTGGCTTTATGTTTTGGTTCATGTATGATCAGCTGGTCCAGCTCACTGATTTTGTACTGTGGTATCCCCAAGCATTTATCAACCCTGACTCAATTCAGAAATTACAAAAAAAATGTGGTTTTTTTTTTACAGTGTCTTATTCCTTCCACAACCAAGATCTTACCACAAAAACCTGGGAAGTTTTCAGAATAACTCTGCATGCATGAAGCTCTGTATCGACTAGTTCACTTCATGGGTTACCTCGCCCTCTTCTTACTTCAATTTTTACTCGCCTTCCATTCCTCTCTCTGTTCTCTATTATGTCCCCTAAACGCAGATGTGGCCAACCGAGTGAGTGAAAGAGAGAGAATCAGCCAACATCCCTCTCCTCCTCCTCCTCCTCTTCCCCTTCACCGCGGCCTCTTGCACATGAAAGGGGCCGCGCAAGGCCAATGGATGGCCGGTGGGGTGTGTGCTATGCGAGGGCCCCAGACCCAGACACAACACAGCACACACAGCTCCACAGGCCACCACAGCTGTGCTGGAATGTGACCTGTTTCAGATTTTAATGCCAGACTCTGCCCTGTGTGCATGTGTGTGTGTGTGTGTGTGTGTGTGTGGAAGGAGGAGGACATGGATGGAAGGATGTCAACTACAGAACAACATGCACTGCCCGCCTTAACGCTTTGACAAATTGTGGCCATGTCTGGTATGTGTCCTTCAGCAGAGGAAACAGCATTAAAAAAAAACAGAAAGGAAGGAATATTTTCAAAATCAGCTTTATTTGCTTACTGTTATATTCCATACATGTTTTAATGAACACTAACATAGGATATTGTAGATAAAGTAAAAAGTATGTCTGTTTCCTATGTAATTAGATTAACAGATCTACACTTTGTATATGTATATATCCTCTGGCTACAGCCCTATTAGAAATAGATCAGGACAAATAAATATGAAGTACACAAGTCCACATACATATACTGTATTAAAAATGAAAACTTATCCCAAAAAAAAAAAAAGAGTCCAAAAAAGTTGAGCTTATTTGATTCTGGTTGATAAACTGAGGCTTCACATGGCATTATAGTGAGCTCAAGTGCTGAGGACAGATGTTACAAAACTGTGAGATACCCATCAAAAAATAAAGCAAATATACTAATCTTATTAGAATATTCTGCTATATGAATGGCATTAGTGTATATTTGGATAACATTTGGATAGGAAAAGGATTAAATACTTTATACCATGTAAATGCTTCTGACTAGTAATATACCGCTTGCTTGCTTAATCCAGACAATGTACCCCACAACTGAATCAATAACTGAAAAAACAAGAAATAACAAAATGAACAATAAGAACAGTATGGATGATGTAAAATGTTTTTTTCTGAGACCTTCTGAGCAACATGGAAAATGAGAGAGAAAGAAAAACAGGATATAAGATGACAACCTGCAGGTAAGGTTCTAGTTTTGTGTTTGCTGGCAGTCAGTCTGACTGTTGAGGTCACTGGAGTTTGGATTTATTTGAAAATGACAACCTGTAGCGAACTTTCAGTTAGAATTAGAGCCTACTGGGCGGCAGAGAAATCTTTAAGGAAATCACAGGTTTTCTTGTTGATAACTTCACGCAGCTTCCTGATTCGGCGATTACTGGAAGAGCCTACAAAGCTGTCAGGCTGCAGGACGGCCATGCCATTGTGAACATCCCCCATGATGATGAGCTGCCCGTCGGCTACAGTGATGTTGGGGCAGGGGCAGTTCCAGTCCATGTTTAGAAGCGTCACCTCCAACGGTTCTTTGCCAAAGAACCTAAGACCCATCTTCTCATCCTTCAAGATCTCTTCCACTGTCACCAAAGCGTGGCCCGACTCTTGCTCCTCTGTCAGCTCAGTCACCCGCCCGAGGATCACAAAGTCACTCTTGCAGAAGCTGGCCACCATCTTGCCTCTTGGTTTGCACACCTTGCAGTTGTGATTCTTCGGAAAGGGGCACATCTCTTCGCAGGCCTCTTTAGACTGAAAGTTGTTCTCATTTCCACCGCAGCCTCCGTACACAAATGACTGGCACTTTTTGAGAGCGCTGCTATAAGCCCAGCGGGGCTCATAGGCTTTGCAGGGCCCTTGGAGGCTTGGTAGACTACAGGGAGCTGCCAGCTCTCCTCCACATGAAAGCATGCAGGCTTCGTAGGTGTCAAAATGGTTTCTGTTTTTATTGCACTGACTGTAGGTAAAGGTGAAGCAGTTGTTCCTCTTTGGTTCGTAGTACCAGCTGATGCTCTCTTCCCCACAGTCGTCTGTGTCCGGACTCTTAAGGCACTCGGCCGCTGGAAAAGGCAGGTTGGTGCTATTCCCCTCTACATTTTTACCTTTTGTTTCTTTCTTGATCACTACCAAGGGATAGTGTGACGACACACTTCCTCCAACATTTCTGGCTGTGCACGTATATATTCCAGCATCCTGAAGTTGTGCATTGTATATAACCAGCTGACCAATGTTAGTCACCACAACATTCCCTTGGACGTGATTGGGTCTCATTATGATATTCTCTTTGCCTTTCAGTTGTTTCTCCCAGGTGATTTCCGGATGTGGCTTCCCAGACACTTCACACAGGAAGCTAGCTGTCTCACCTACAAAAACAGCCTGTTGGCTGGGTCCGTTGTGTATGGCAGGGAGCTGGATGTCAGTTGGGAGGGTGGTCTGGAGGGCAGTTGTGGGGTGTAAGGTGGTCTCCATGGGGATCGGGCTGGTGTTTGGCCAGGACAGGTGGTACCTGTAGGTAATCAATCAGAGCCAGTTAATGTCAAAGTCTCTTCTTTCATTCCTATTTCGATGTATTGCATACAAAGTACATTAATATCTCTATACTAAAGCTAGAAAAGTGTCTCAATTTTGAAGACTGAAGCAAGACAACTTTACCTCATTAGCAAAAACAAACAGCAGAGATCTAAAATACTTAACATGTTACCTGCAGGTGACCTCAGAGATAGAGATACCCTTGGAACAGGCCTCTGCATCCATGTAGCACTTGTTATAATATGTCATGCCATCAGATGCACACGTGAAGTGGGGTTCTCTCTCGCAGCGGTCTCGGCACTTACAGACAGGCTGGCCATCCCAGATGTCGCACTCAGACCCTTGCTGAGAGCACATGAACTTGTCGCAGGTGGCACCCTTTGGCATTCCAATGGGGCCCTTGTTGCCCTTGATGTCTATATAGCGTGCTGCCACACAGCTCTTGTTACCACATACATTAGGGCAGCACTTCTCAAAAGTCTCACAGTCCTAAAGTTTGGAACAGAAAATAACACTTTTCTACCACATACCAGCATGTTTGTGAATTGAAATACTTGAATTGGACAAAACAGAGAAAACACTTTAAAATTCTTTACAGCAAAAATATTACCTGTAAATTTCACTGAGATGACATTTGCTCGTGAGACTTCTTTAAATGCATATTTTCTGTTTGCAACAGTTTTGGCCAACATCTGACAGCATGAATAATTGTTATAAATGTGAAGGATTATTATACATGCAAGATCTTACCAAAGAGATTATTTTGGTTGTGTTCACTTTATGACTTTTTCTATTTTAACAGGCAACAACTACAGTGCAAAGGGGGAAAAAAGGAGTTGCTGGGTAAACTGGCTGTTTGACATCCAACAGGAGATCCTGATCTACTAAAAGAACAGATAAATTATTCCCACTTCTGTGTCTAGATGCTTCCAGCCCAGATTAGAATTATCACCATATGCAGATGGTCCTAATTTGACCTTTTGTTCACCCTCGACGGTTTTAACTTCAGTATTCAGTCGTACTCCAGATCTCTGAAATAAAGCTGTTTTGTGTATGTTCTTAAATCAAATACGTTTTTCCTGTTTTTAAACCAATTTCCCTAAATTTTGACTGCACGCCAACGGCTCTTCTGCGCGACATTTTACACGCAGCAAGAGAACTTACCTGGTCAGATTCGCACTCGCGCATGCAGGTGCTCATAGCATCCACCCACAGGTTGGGGTTCAGATCATTCGGGCAAAGACCTGCGTGAGAGTACACCACCTTTGCCACAGACATAGGCATTGCTCTCACGCGGCAGCTGTCCATGTAAAGGAGCAGAGTATAGCAATGTCCAAGAAGAAACCAAATCCATCGGTGAAACAGCATCCAAAACATACCCGGCGCGTAATGGAGACACTAAAATGCGCAAAATCCAGCCGCTTCTACCCGACTTGAAAGGTTTGAAGATGCCTTTAAACTATCTTCAGTCGCATGAAATAAAACTTAAAAAAAACAAAAAACAAAAAAAAACAAACAAATGAAACAAATGAAGAATAAAACTGAGGGGGGAAAAAGACGTTCGCGGGACTGGTCCCGATCTTTAGAGCTGTCCAGGTTTTGCTACGTTAATAGTGGCAAGAGATGAGGGCTGTGGTGGTGCAAACCCCCTTAAGGTCTAGCTACATGAATTACAGTGACCTCTCTACTCGGACAGCAAAACCCAGCTGAGTTACAGTTATGAACAACTTAATTAAAAAAAAAAAAAAAGTTCGCCAACAGTTTGCAGGCGTTGTTTCACGGAAGACTGGCGAGACACCTGTGCGTAAGGCGCTGGCTGCCTTAACCCTTAACTTGCAATGTCGGTGAAAAGTAGTGATGATCCCAAAATTATATCAGATAAAACAAGATGACATCACACTGTAGCACAGCTCATCCATTCTCACTCGTGAGTGTTAAGAGACTAACACTTTAATCAATATATTAAAAAAACAAAAAAAAAGTTATTTTGTAATATAGCAATAATGAGCTTTGTGTGGGTTTTTGTTCTGAAATAATGTCCTTTAGAGCCTTGTTATGCCCACATGACCAGTGACTGTGCAGTTTCTGTGCAATGCGATAATATGCAGCGATTACTGTAAAATCTCACCGAATCCTCTGAAGAAAATATTAAGTCTCCAGGAGATGGAGCCAAACTCAGTGCAGTTCCGTCGGGTCTTTGCTTTTTGTACATCCCATTCTGGTTTGACTTCTGCACGGAAAGAGTACCAAATAGGGCCTGCTTCATTCAAGCTATACCTGAGTAAATTTAAATGCAGGTGTGGCTGCATCATGAAGGCTAATATATATGTTTTCACAGTAATTTGAACCTGGTTATTTTGGATAAACAGGTGTCTACCCATCTGCTTCTTTTGATGCTTCAGTTTCTCCCCCCCAAAACATTTCGGTGCCTTAAAAACTCCAAGACTCCAACAGCATTCAGACATTTCAGAGAGACGATAACAATTATAATGGTGCATCAGATGGTGTCATACATGTCAGGTTTTTAATTGCTGCCTATGGAACCAAACCTTTCAGGATGTTAGATATAGCTTTAACTCCTGCCATGTGCAATTTTGCACTTGGCTTCATAACATTACTAGTTTATTAACTAATATAAGGCAAAATGCAACTGATGTAGAATCAACCACACAAAGTTAACATGACTTTATTGATATGAAGAGATTTTATGTTCAAATGACAACATGCATCCTCAAACACAATAATCTGTTTCATGTGTTTCAGAAAAAAAAAGGGTCCTAAAGACCCTACTCATTCTCATACTGCCAAATAAACTAACCATTGCAAATCTTTGGAAATGACCTGTTAGTGATGAGCTAAGATGATGAGTGGATCAACCTTTCACACAACATGCCAAATTTCTTAGTGAATTATAATCAAAAACTACACAAATATCAGCTAAAAGATATAGCCCATGCTCAGACAAGATGTCCTTCTGCAATAAAAACCTTTGAGTTAGAATGAACAGAAACTGGTGTTTAATCTTCCTTTTTTTTAATGCCATTTTTTAGTTAGAAGCATTACAGTGCCTGGTAACACTAAAAGGAAAAACCTCAGGCAGGGCATACTGTAGTATTGGAGAGACTGCAGGGTCATTTGGCAGCTATCACAATATTGACATGCAGGATGTCACAAATAGTACAGCTTGAAATCATGCTGTGAGAAACTGTATCGTTTCCCCAAACGGCGATTCCAGGAAGTGCTGCAGAAGAGAAGGCCTCAAAACAAAACAAATAGGTTGGAGGTCTGCTTGGTGTGAACATAGCCACAAGAAAAAAAGGGTTTGCTATGGTTTTGCTCAAACAGTGATCCAGCCTCTTCGCTCATGTTAAATAGCTGGTCCAGCTTTATCTTTAGATAAATAAATTTTAAAAATTCTAAATTTTGAAATCTTCTGTATTTCTATATGTGAGTGTGTGAGACAGGCTATGAGCATAGTTATATAGGCTGTGCTTCTCAAGCTGAGTCCCTGCTGAGCCTAAAGAGGCCCAGTGTTCTTTAGGCCAAACCCTATAGTCCCATTCTGGTCTGATGTCTGTAAGCCCTCTCTGAGGGCACTTACACACTTACACACTTACACAGGCACATAAAAAGTACATATATAGAGAATGTATAAGGATTTGCTTATAGAAGCACCCACCCACACACACACACACACACACACAAGCTGTGTTTTCACTGTCTGCTCACTCACTCTCCCCCACAGACCCTCCACCCCTAACCTTCAACCCTCAAGACCCTGCATTCCCAGCATAGTCGACACTGGTGCTACGGGGCATGTCACATATTGAATAAAGCTACACGAAGGACCCCATGCAGACCACCAGTCTATCTGCCTTCAGCATATGTATTGTCTGAAAACAGACCTTGACTTTGACCTTCTCCGTGCACCTTCTCCATGTGTCTGTGCAGGCCAAACAGACCAAGAACCTAACAATTCGGTGTTTTGTAATAATACCACTAAAATGTATTAATAAAAGATACCTTTTGAGAAGTGATATGAAAGATATTTCCAGTTCCATAAGCTTCACATTATCAGACAGGGTGTTTGAGAAAGGGGACATTAAATCAGGCGGCCTCGTATGGGCACATTAATTCAGTAATGTAGATGGGAGCTGAACCACAATGTACTGTTAATATAATGAGTAAAATCAATACTAAAACTGAGTGGTAACCTAAAACAGGGCTGGTATGATTATGTCCTCTTGTATTTGTTAAAAACTGATAAGGCATGGCATCTCTTTTTGGCTCAGCCTTAAATGGTAAATGGACTGGTTCTTATATCGCGCTTTTCTACTCTACTTGAGCACTCAAAGCGCTCTATACAACATGCCTCATTCACCCATTCACACACACATTCACACAAGCACTTCCCTCTATACTTTAAGTGCAATCTATCTAACATTCACACGCATTCACACTCCGATGAACACATCGGGGGCAACTGGGGGTTCAGTATCTTGCCCGAGAATACTTTGGCATGTAGACTGGAGTGGCCAGGGATCAAACCACCAACCTTCCGATCAGTAGATGACATGCTCTAAGCAAGATGAAAGAAAGACATGGATGACCTTGTTTAGTTCAGGCCAAGAACGAAAAGACCTGATCTTTGTACTTTTGGGGACCAAAAAAAAAAGAAAAAAAAAAACCTCAACTAAACCTTTTCTACCTAAACAAAACTTTATGTTTTGTTTAAGTGTTTTTTTCTATCAACAAGGGAAAGAAAGCAATTAATATTCCTTTCTTCTCTGGGTTTCTTGGGTTTCTGGGTTTTTTTTAGTGTAATATGGAGTTTTGGTGTTGTAAATAAGCAGCTCCACATATCTGCTTTGTGTATTATCCCTGTCAGCAAAGGGCACGTGCTTGGACCTTAGTCCAAGCACACTGACCGAGGCATGTACCTGTGAGTAAAGTCACCTTTTGCCTCCGTTTCTAAAATGCTCTTAAGGGTTCTGCACCATGAAGATCCACAGATACTTTTTTTGGCCACGACTGAGGTCAGGGAAGCTGGTGGGGCCGGCTCAAAACAATGGTGTTATGACTGTTCATACTAAGCTTATTATGAGCGTCTCATTCCATAACAAAGGAGAGAGACACGTCCAGTCACAGCAGGGCCCTAAGCCGATTCTGCAGTCTAGACACACAGCAAGTCAATGAGAGACATGTAGGAATACACACATAGACAGGCATCCAAGAAAATGTACGCAGCCTTACTAAAGATGTTACTAAAGAGACATAGCGTCGCCTTTCATTTTACAAAGACACACACACACACACACACATTTACTCAACTTCTGGAGCACAATTCTGCGTACATTATGCAATATTTGTGCTCTGAACATCTGGTCGCCACATGAACACCACTGTATTCATTTCACAGAAAAGGTTAAGGTTCTCACACATACAAGTATCAGAACTTTGTTGGTGTCTATGTTCTTTAACCCCGAAAAGGAACATAATAAAATGTCTTGTCAGCTAAGTCCATACCAGAACTTACAACACTGGCTTGTTGTGCAAATGTTTAGAGAAAAAAAAAAAGTGAACAAACTGCTGCACCATCCAGCCACAGCTGGATGGTGCAGCAACACTTAATTCTGAAACATGGAAAAATTTTAGAAATCTTTTTTTACTATAAGGTAAATAATAAGAGGTACCATCTTTAATTAAATGGTTAAAGGAACCAGTCACTGTGTGGTTAGTGTGAGCTTTCATTTTATTACACATCTTGAAATACATGCCTCAACTACACTCACTGGCCACTTCATATACCTGTTCAACTACTCACCAAAGCAAATACCTAATCAGCCAGTCACATGGCAGTGACTCAATGCATTTAGGAATGTAGAAATGATCTAGATGACCTGCTGAAGTTCAAACCGAGCATCAGAATGGGGATTCTCCAGCACATCCATGTTTAGAGTTTACAGAGAATGGTCCAAAGAAAAAAAAAGAAAAAAAAAAGGAGAAAATATCCAGTGAGCAGCAGTTCTCTGGGTGAAAATGCCTTTTTGATGTCAGAGGAGAAAGGACAGACTGCTTCAAGCTGATAGGAAGGTAACTCAAATAACCACTCATTACAACCCAGGTATGCAGAAGAGCATCTCTGAATGTGCAACATGTCCAACCTTGAAGCAGCAGAAGGCCTCATCAGGTGCCACTCCTGTCAGCAAAGAACAGGAAACTGAGGCTACAGTTTGCACAAGCTCACCAAAATTGGACAACAGAAGATTGGAAAAATGTTGCCTGGTCTGATGAGTCTCATTTCTGCTCCTGCTACATTCTGGTGGTAGGGTCAGAATTTCATGAATTTGTAATGTTGTGGGGGATATTTTCTTGACACACTTTGTTCCCCTTAGTACCAGCTGAGCATCGTCTAAACTGACATGCCAATGAGTTCACTGTACTCAAATGACCTCCAGAGTCACCAGATCTCAATCCAATAGAGCACCTTTGGGATGTGGTAGAACAGGAGATTCTCACCATGGATATTTGCAGCCGTCAAATCTGCAGCAACTGTGTGATGCTGTCATGTCAATATGGACCAAAATCTCTGAGGAATGTTCCCAGCACCTTGTTGAATATATGCCATGAAGAATTAAGGCAGTTCTGAAGGCAAAAGGGGGTCCAACTCAGTACTAGCAAGGTGTACCTAATGAAGTGGCCGGAGTGTGTACATGTAAGTGTAACTGCAGTGTTTCAAATTTCAGTGTTTCTTCATAACCAACTATTTGACTCCTTACAGACTCGCTGGCTGATGTATGCAAGCTATGAGCGATGTGATGACACTATGAGACAATCATTTGCCCAAAATGTAAGTCCAGATGTTGTATGCAACATCATGTATCAGTAGGCAGCCTGGCATTTGCACAAGTCATTTCCACCTAGGTACTGCAGTGTCCCATGTGATTATTATGCTTACATGTGTGCTGTACATCTACAGCTGACGGCCTACAAAAGTCAAGGCAAAAATATTATTCTGATATTTATTAGAATCGGTGTTTAGGCTGTAATCCAAACAAAGTTTCCCTAATTTCCTGCTTACTCGGCTAAACTTCTAAATTTCAATAATGAAATCATTAATGTGGCAACGGCTGAGAAAAATGACCTCCAGTGACAGTTCTTCACATCCGTAACCATCCTATGTAGCATCAGTATAAGAAGGAGAACTGAGGGAGACATTTTATTTGTTAATGACAGACCCGCATGAGAACTGGGAACTGTACTCTATTATGTAACAGTAGAATTTAAATTACTCCCCAGACACACAGGAGGAGAGTAGACAACTAAAAATGGATTCATTTCAGTATAAAGATATAATGGCCCAGTATTTAAACAAGTGTAGACCAATACTTTAAATGAACCCAAATAAATTTAGAAAAAAATTTTGTCAATTATCCCCAAGAGAAGCATACCAGTCCTCCTTTATGTGGTTCTTCTAATGCCCATATTTCGCTCCTGTGTGCCCTCTGGTGGCTGTCAGCTGAAACACACTTTGTAAACGCATGTAAACGCAGCACAGAGCATAACCTGCAATAGAAGCCACACAACACATGTGAATGATCACAGAAAATGGTTCAGTGTAGATATTCAAACAGTTAGTCGGATGAAGATATGCCATGCTTTATCAAAGAACATACAGGTAATCAGAACGAAAAATAAAATAAAATAAAATAACAGTGCCCAAGATTAATTCTACAAGTACACAGGACGTACTGTATATAAAAATATCAGACTCTGAATGCATAGGTTAAGTCAAACTGTATTCTGCTTTTTCTAGAACAATAAGCAACCCAACAAATACAATGTTAGTCATCTGCTTTCCACAGAATCAAAGGAGATCCCATAAAAACCAACTGCAAACATGCTGTTCTCATTCACCATTCACGTTCTCAACCAAGCTCCTGCCTGACACATGTGGCACAACTTCACTTAATAAAGCATTTAACATAGCCGGGAACAGAAACTACTCTTGCACTCTCTGTACTTCCTTTCTGCTTCAAGAAAACGTTTTTGAAACGCTTTCTTCTCCCCGCACATTGCACTTAGCTTCAGCATCTTAGTACTCCCCATCCTAATTGTTGAACTCCTGCAAGAGTTTTTTTTTTGTTTGTTTTTTTGACACAAATACAACAGGCCTAGCTGGTTTAAAACATACATACAAATTAATAAAAAATATATCATAAAACATACAAATACAGTAAGAGCTTCAGGTATACATTTGAACAGTAAACAGTTACCACTGGGTAAGAAACTTTGATTGTAGGACATGAGTGGTGTCCGCCTACGGCACTGCTTAAAATAAATGAGCCCCAGCATTGAGCATTAAAGGATTATGTGTCAAAGAAAGCAGCATAAACATTGCCATCTAACACAACATGGCTGTGCCTCTCCACCAGTTAAACAATTAATTTTCCTATTAGTGTTCATAGTCATCTTGTCAGTACTCAAATGTTACTTTTTTAAATAAAAAAAAAAACAAAACGATATAATAGCACTAGACTGGCCTTGCTGACTGAACTAAAGCCACAGATTCCTTCTCGCCTTCAGCTAAAAAACAAACAAAAAAAAAAAAAAAGTCACCATATATGAGTTTAGGTTTGAATCGAAGTGACAGTGCGATTTGTAATAATGTTGGAGGACCAAGGAAGCACTGAATCATAAAACTAAACACCATTATGTCTTAAGCAATCTCCTATTTCTTTCCTCTCCTTTTGTTGGAGTCAAACATCTAATGAGGATGCCTTCTTTTCTCCAGTTAGTATCTTTGCTGGCTAGATTAGTTTTTGGTTTCAATCCAAACACAGTTAAACGTACAGACAGCAACTGAAAACATTCAACAGAAGGCCAAACTTATGAAAAATGAATGGGAGCATCATCTACAACCTTTGCTGGGACTCGAGCCTCGTCACTCTAAAGCGTCATTTATGGTCTCGCTTTATTAGTAAGAATCAACATAAATTAAAATATTAAATGTGAATCCTTCACAGTTGACAGTTATAAGTGTTATACTGACTGAACAGAATAACACACACTGCAAAGAGAAAGTGATAATGCTTTGTTAAAAGAAAAAAGGAAAAAAAAAAAAAACAGGTCAGCTTCAAGATGCTGCAGTTTTATCTCCAACGTTTTAGTCTTACATGAATAAACAGACAACTAATTCTTCCTTTTTACCACAGTGTACAACTGAATGGTTTCACTATGCAGGGAAATGAGTACTCCTACTCAAATGTGTCCATCCTTGGGGGAAAACAGATTAAAGCATTTTGTCTGCGGTCGGCCAATAGAAGCACAATTAGTCCAAAGATACTTAAATCTCAACTGGTGTGAGATTAAATCCACCTTGAGAATTAGGCCAAGAATGAATACACTGCAGGAAAGCCACTGAGGGTTTTTTTTCCCCCTGCAGCATATATGAAAGTGTGTACACAAGCCAGAATATGTGATATCGCACTATAAGTCACGTCCACTGTGCTGTAACTGGTCCTGTTCTGTTGACTGATGATTATCTTATCAGTAAGAGTTATGTAAATCCTTCCTGTCATCCTCTGCTCGCTGTCTTCTCAGACCACAGTTCGAACCAGTAGAGAAATGTGTCCATATAAGGCTACTGCAGAATCCCATTCAAGTCCAGCCCATAAGGAAGACAAGCCAATGTCCTCCTCTGTTGTCCCACTGAAGCCTTGGCACAAAGTGCAGTGGGAGGAGAGAAAAAAGATAAAGAGAGGAGAGAGGTGCCCAAATACTTTTGCACGTAATCGAGGGCACCATGCAACAGTAATCGTTTAGAACTGGTTTGGGAACACAAAAGCAGCAGGAGGGTCAGAGGAGGACAGGAGGCAGACAATAAGCTACAGTTTGAAAAAAGAATTCCCAGTTAGGAAATTGGCAAAACACCAAAGCTGAAACAAAACTGTAACAAGGGACCTGGGCAGGACACTAGTTATGGTTGCTTGAGGGTAGCTACAGAAGCCCATTATAAGCAGGGAGACGTCCAGCTTTGGGGTAGCTCTAGTAGGTGAGACGGGAGGCCTTCATGTTGTAGCAGGGTCTGTCTGTTAGGCCCCCAGCACTAGAGAAGAGGGACAGGCCCTCTGCTTTCTCCAACACAACCTCCAGCTCCTGAAAGTCCTGCAGCCGAGCCACGTCCTTGTCCTGGACAGGAGAGAAATATCACATTTTAATCAACAAACTCTACAGGGTTTCAGCAAGTTCAATTTGAGAGTTTAAGACCATTATGAGTGAAATCTAAGACATTTTCATGGATATCCATAAAGTATGGAGGATATGATGAAAGAATTGGAGTCAGAATTACTTAGAAAGTCAATTTTATTCACACTAAACTAAACATGACTACACAGACTTGTGTGTATGCAAGGCTTTTGAGATGGGATCTCTCTTGATGAAAGGTTTTAGCAATCGGGGAACGTGGATTTGAAATAGCTCACTTACAGTATGTCTTCATTACTTTTATATAACTGATGTAAAGCTCACAGCGTGTCACTGGACATGCAGGAGTAAATGGCAGGTCACTGAGGGTCATGGTGGGGTTGTTCTACAATACAGGATGATGGCAGCCACTTTGTATTGTGGCTTTTTCGGAGTTTTCACAAACTAAACAATGAATCAAAAGAAACATAAAAAGAACCATTTGTTGCAGCCCTAAATGAAAAAGCTACTTTTCACATGCATTCTAATTTGACCGTGCAGTCATTATTTGGACACAAAAGGACACGTAATACAGTGTACCGAGGAGGTGGGAAGGTTTCGATGGGAAGTTAAAGTGACTCACAAACTACTGATTAAGAGATTTAGAGTGTGTCACATGCATGAGTCAAACAGAGGAAAGCAGAGACAGGCTGAAAAGCTGAATTGTTTGAATATATTTATAACCTAACAGGACATGTTAGGTGGCATTTTTGCACCAGGCAGATACTAAGGGTGCATTATGTATGACACATTGGCCTAAGAGTGGCTTAGATCCATTCTCCTACCGTGTGCAATTATACTGTAGCTGAAAATACTGAACAGTGCTTGTAGCACAGGACCTGCCCACATTTAATATTCAGAACAACCTTTTTTTTGTGGTGTCACAGCCTATATAAGGAAGTTTAAAGTTTCATACAGTGAGAGCAGTTTTTAACCACACAGACTGTGGACTGCCCAGCCTAAATATATTTCACTAGTTTTTGTGTTTTTTTTGCAGATTGATTTGTTTTTGTTATAGTTTCAAAGAGACAAAATGGCTGCAGTCAAACATGCTTTTCACTTGAGCAGCATGAAGTGACAAACTGTCACCCCACAGCAGGAAATCCTCTCATCTAAAAGAATACTCAGAGGTTACACAATGATCAAAAGTGAATAAACCTTCTACAAGTTAAAAGGTCAGCATTTTGCCATTAAACGTGTAAGATGCTGCGACAGAGAAAATGATTCCCTCGTGTGCATGTGACACTGTATCACAGCATCAGCCTATGCACAGTGAGCAGGGGCTTTCGTGTCCGTACCTTTCTCAGCATGGTGTTCGGGAGTTTGCGGATCTTCTCCACGTGCTCAGCGCTGATGTCTAACTCACGGCAACAGACTCGCAAAAGGGAACGATAGGTGAGCTCCTGGCGGTCCAGCTCCACCTCGATGAAGTCGTTCTCCCGTGCGTTGGGGTTCTGGATACGCACCTTCAGTACCAACTCTAGAGAGGAAGAACCAGAGCAAAACTTCTCTATTAGAACTTAAGATGATGATGGCATAACCTAAGAAAGGTCTGTTCAGTTCTTATGAAAGCATGTTTATAAAGAAAGCATGCAGGTTATATTGTGCACAGATGTCACAAAGATTCCTTTCTGGTTTGATAGACCGATGCTACCACACAGAAAAATGAAGACGTTATGTCTACGCTATTATTAAAATCTCCATACAGCCACGCCACGTGAAAGCCTAAATGCCAGAACGTTCACAAATAAAGTATCAAAGAGCCGGGCTCTTTCTTGCCCCTACTGAGCCTCACGTCAGCGGGTGTTTAGCCGTGTGCAGTAATTTAATGGGGCTCCACTAGCTGCAAAGTAACCTCAAGGCAATGAAGGAAGTCACTACTCTCAGCTAAGAAATCCTTACAGCATGCAATTCATTGTAAATATAATCCAAGCTGCTTGTTTTACATTTCTGTTTGTGTAAGGATCAAACAACAAGTAAAAAAGCAAATAGCACATTGTGTTAATTAGAAAAACATACTGGTACTCATTCTGTACCAGTCTTCAGAGTGAGCAAGGGGAGTTGTTTCTTCCCATTTAATGGGTTTTAAATTAAGCTAAACGTTTTTTTTTATGTTTCATACACAGTAAACCCACCTTGTACATTGACAGGGAAGGTGCTGGTGAAAAAGAAAGGCTGGAAGGCTGGCATGGGACCACCAGCCTGGCCATAACTCAGTTGCTGCGGGATAGACTGCTGTCTGCTCACAGTTGGGTTCGTGCTGGCCACCGGGGCTTGGACCTGGCTCCCACTGTTGCTAGCCAAGCTAGGACTGGGTGAGGCCAACGGAGGCGAACACATGCTGCCATTGTGTGCCACTGCGTGCGGGTAGTCAGCATGGTTGACAAGATGAGGCTCAACTGATAGGTCCATGGGCACCGTGCAGTTAACAACAGTGTGACTGTGGGAAGGAGCCGTGCTGGGCGAAACACCGTTTTGCTCATTCACAGGAATGAACTCCCCAGTCTGGGCTTGGCTGTGGTTGACGGAGGGATTTGAGGGAGGAGTTGGAGCTTCAAAGATGAGGCTCTGTGATTTTCGAGGCTCGTGCGTTGGTGAAAGGGACGCTGAATCACTCTGTGCGTCTTCAACATGCTCTCCAGAACCGTTTTGTGTAAGGTGAATGACCTCTGACTTCTTGTCCATCTTGGAATACATAAAGGGCGGGTTAGACAGGTAGCTGGGGACGATTGGCAACTCAGGCTCCTTCACTTCAGGCACTTCCTCCACTTCAACTGTTGCAATAATGATCATAAAAGAAGGGGGGATTATTTCCTTAAAACTGGCTCAAAACAATAAAGACTGCAGATACACCCATACAAACACCCAGTGTTAAAACTGATTACAGATAAATCACTACAGAGGACAATACACTGATGTGACACAGGGAACAGGAGAGTGAGAAATGCGGACTTTACCTCCCAACAGTCGTTTGATCTCCGGCTTGGATGTGAGTTGTGACGCCAACTCATCTTTAGCTGTGAGGATGTCTTTGTCTGCTCCACAACTGAGTAAGTAGGACACTATGTGCTTATGGTTCCTTTTGCATGCCCAGTGTAAGCATGTCCTGAAGGGATTATTGGAGAAACAAAACAATTTGATGATGTAAAAAAGAAAAAGCTGACAATACTGCACGAGTTGGGAGTCATACTTGTTCCAAATAATGTGTCAGCTTGTGTTGCATTGGTATACACAATTTTTTTTAAGTAGTTTAAACTTTAAGATGCAAGCCAAATCTCGACGTAATCTCACTTCCTTATCTATGGGTACAAAGTGTAAGTCATGTTGCACACGTTTGCGTGAAAACGCTGCCTAATAATCAAAGGTTTGTTTGTGTGTCTGAGGTCAGTAAACAGACTATAGCAACGAGAACAGGCTAGTGGTTGAAGCAGCCGTGTGCTAATTCACATTTCATTTTGCTCAAGTCCCTGCTCATTTGTTGCTTGTATAAGAAAGATAAAAGCGGCAGCGCTGGCTGATTAACAAGGCGTAATAGGATAACGCTGAGCATTTTTAATCCCTGTAGCTTTGCTCCACAATGACTGCACTCAGCTTCTGAAGTAAATCGACAGCGGTCGGCTGCAGTTTCGGCCAAATAAAACTGTAAGAATTTGTTGAAAAACACTCACCATCCGTTGATTTCGTTCTGTGAATTGACATTCACCCCACTCTCCACTAACGCCCGCACTTCGTCGATATCCCCGATGGCAGACGCCTCTCTCAGTTGCTCCTGTAATTCTTTATCCAGCGAATTCGTGGACATTTTGGTACACGCGACTAGCGACGTGAGATCATAGGATACACAAAGGCCGCGCAAATTATGTTGCCAGTACTAATTAGCTAAATATACTGATGGCACACTGGTAACGGCTAACATTAGCTACCAAGCTAACCTTACCTACTGGCTAGCTTGACAAGGCGCTAGCTTGTGGCAGCAAATCGCTTTGGCTGTTTTATAACTACGTGTTGACGGTCTTTGGCGTTTACCCGGCAAGTTGTGTCCTCGCCGTTTATTTCTGCCGGTAGTTCGCCTTATAGTACCACTACCTGCACCCGCGATACACTCATTCAATCAACCAGTAGTATCAGAGCTCCGTCAATGCACTACCAAAAAAAACCACCGCCGCCTCATCGGGGGGGCATCTTTAGATGTGACAACAGTGAGCACAAATGTTAGTTCCCCTCTGAACAATCACGGGTTTGTTCACGCGTTTGCCAATTAACCTCACGCAGAATGTGTGACACTGCCCTCGGCTGTCATAAATAAGTAAATAACTCTGAGAAATAAAAGTTGAAAATCCTCTAACTGTTTTTTTTGACTTACACGTGTTGCAGGGCCGCTAGAATAAACCTCCCTCGACAGCGTTACACTCATAACCACTCCAGAAAACAGTTAAAACACCCACTGTTGCTGTTGTATTTATATTCATTCTAATAAAGTTATGCAAATACTGATATATAACTTTTAGTGTCATTTTTATGCTGCATTTCCTCAATGTGACCACTAGAGGGCGGCAAACGCCCATGAGCCTGCACTACAACTGCCGTGTAAGAGTATACCGGTGAAACCAGACTGCTCCAAGGCAGTAATTGTAAAGAGTCACAGTTTGAGACTTTCTGCTAAATGGCGCCAACATAAAGGACATCTATAGACTGTGTGAAGACAACAAAGTGCTATAAAAGATTTTTCTAGACCCTGCAACTTCTCAGAGCAAACACCACTGAAATGAACACACTGGGGACATTAAAGGGGAATTGGTGTGGACTTGCACAAAAGTTGCTAACGTATACCACCAAACTCTACCAGACAGCGCCTCTACTTCTCTTTCTACTCTGGTTAGATCCCTGTGAAGAGAGTATGTAGCACTGGATGAAATCATAGGTTTTTTGGCATTGTTCTTCATGGGATAATCTTCATTACTTATAACAGGAATACCTTGATGATTTTCAGAACGGAAGGTGGGGGGTTTGGTCATTTTGAGACTATAATCCAACCAACAGAGGCTCCAGACATTCAAGTAGGCAGACAAGTTTTATTATATTATCACTGGAACACTGGAGTGATGGTTTCTGAAAACGGGATTTTGTAATCCTATGTAGATATTCCATTAAATGTCATAAATTATTTATGATTAAGGTCCCCATTAATCATTAATAGTTTACAAAATAATGGTGCTATGTTAGATACGAAGTAATGTCCTTCTCATAAAAAAAAAAGACATTTCTAAATGTGCTCCTTGTCTCTGTACTTGTGAATTTATGAGAGTGGCTTCCGTTTAAAACTTTAAAAATAAATCAAACCATAAACATACACAGTTCAGTAGGCCTGTTATTAAAAAGTAGCAAGTGCACGATTTTGCCCTGTTTTGTTTTGGATCAATTTAAAAAAGTGCACAGGATTGTGCGGAGTCTTAGTGTCAGACTTGTACTTCCGGTTGAGAGGCCGCAGGAGCAGCTCCTGGGCTGGCTGTAGTTGGACGCCGAACGGGCGTTGTTGTTACAAGGTCTGCCATTTTGATTAGAAGTACTTCGCGCAGTAGATAGTGTGAACTGGCTCTTCTGGATATTATTGTAGTGCTTTAAATCAAGGCTATATTCGTGCAGGAAAAATGCTTTCCGCCGCTCAGCTGCTTGATGAGTTGATGGGTCGAGATAGAAACTTGGCCCCTGACGAGAAGCGGTCCAACGTACGATGGGACGACGAGGGCGTAAGTTAGCATTTTAGCTACCATTAGCCTAGCTAGTTTAAAAACCTGTTAGCTGTAACGTGTCCAAAATAATTGTGCATGGTGTCTGTGGAGGATCGGCTAATTGGAAGCAGACTGTCGCCAATTTAAATTTCTTCGGTCACGCACGGAATTGGGGGCGTAAACTGGCGTTTGGAGTCGGTGCCGCTGGAGCACGCGTGTTAGCGAGATTAGCGCCGCAGTTTGCTAATGCTAAAGGGGTTTCCCTGGCTCTCAGCGGGGTATATCAACTCGTTTTCTTTCGATTTGTAGCTAGCGCTAATTGGAGCAATAGTTGAAACTTATTAATTTAAACGGCTTCGATGTGGGAATCTAACGTTAACCTTGTAACCTGAGAAAGAGCTTAGAACATGATACGGTCTCTAACGGATGTGTTTTCGCACAATTTCATATAATAAACTGACATTTTGATGTCTGTGAAAGTACTAATCGTTGAGTAATTTCTTTTTCCATGTTATTGATGTATTTTGCTAGACTTGCTGAATAGTGGTCTGGGTTAGGGGTTATTTTTCACCGTTTTATGCGTTGTGCTCTTACTTGCAACAAATAAAGAACACATTAGTTTTGTATTTGCATTGTGTTTTTTTTGTATTTGTGTCACTGCTCATTTGCTTCTAGTTAGTGCAAGTTACATGCTGTCACTTAATCCAGTGTACTTAACAATGAAAGAGCAATTTAAATAATGAAATGTTTGAAATGTTTTCCTTCATTAAGGTCTGCCGATACTATCTGTGTGGCTTCTGCCCAGCTGAGCTATTCACAAACACCCGCTCTGACCTGGGTAAGTTGGGAACTTTGATGATGCATAAATAAATAGGACGTAGACAGATTTGTTGAGATTTGCAAGTTTGTTTCAAGGGTGTGCAGACAAACAGGTAGTTGAGCGTAACATGTTTTGAATGTTTTGGTTTTTCAGGTCCTTGTGAGAAAATCCACGATGAAAATCTTCGAAAACTGTAAGTTCTCACTGTGGTTCGAGAAATAATTAGTTATTTCATTGTTTTGATATTTCCCCATAATTAAACGTTTCTGTGTCCTTTTATCCAGGTATGAGAAAAGCTCTCGCTACATGAAAGAGGGCTATGAGCGAGACTTCCTGCGCTATCTGCAGTCACTCCTGGCAGAAGTGGAACGGCGGATTCGCAGAGGGCATGCCCGGCTTGCGCTTTCCCAGGCTCAGCAGAATGCAGGGGTTTGTGCTTTGATTTAGGGAGATTATTATCGCACTCCTCTGTTCATCTTTCTGTCATCGTAAACCAAAGTGCAAGTTGTGAATCTAAAAGAAAGTGACATGGCCTGCATGTTTCTGCCTCGGATGCAATGAATTTAGTGTACGTATTCATTCTGCAGGGCCCCGGTCCTTCAGGAAAGAATGAGGAGAAGATCCAGGTTCTAACAGAGAAGATTGAAGACCTGGTTGTGCAGGTTTGCAAGAAATTTGTAAATTAGTAGTGTGTTTGGAAAAATGAAAGACTTAAACAAGGGCACACTGGATTCACGGTGTTTGTGCATCCATGAGTATGTGAGGGTCTGCTTGAGTCCTCTTATTTCTGGCTGTTCCCTGTATGGGTCACCACAGCGGATCATCTACCTCCATCTCACCCTATCCTTTGCACCCTCTTCTGTCACACCAAACCTCTGCATCTCCATAAAACATGTCTGTGGTCTTCCTCTTTTCCTCCTGCCTGGCAGCTCCATATTCAAAGTCCTTTTTCCAATATATCCACTCTATATTCCTCATGTCCAAACCATCTCAGCCTTGCCTCTCTAACTTTGTCTCTAAACTGCTCAACCTGAGCAATGCCTCTGGTATACTCATTTTTAATTCTGTCCATCCTGGTCACTTCCAGTGGAAAATCTTAGCATCTTCAGCTCTGCCACCTACAGCTCTGCCTGCTGTCTTTTTGTCAGTACCACCGTCTCCACACCCTACAACATAACACTGTCTTGCAAACCTTCCTTTTCACTCTTGTCTCCACCCACTCCACCCTGTCTGCACGCTCTTCTTCATGTCTCTTGTGCACTGTCCTTTGCTTTGGATGGTTGACCCCAGGAATTTAAATTCATCTACCTGATTTCATGATGTCCACGTACCCTCCAATTTATTGTGACTCCATGGCCAACTGTGCATGCTTTCAAAAAAACCATCAAATTGGAGTCTGAGTTTAAATAAAGGCTGTTCTGTGAGGAGGTCCATTGCTACCTGCATTTGTACAATTTCTATTTAAAAGAATATAACAACAATCAAATGTGACATCATCTGGGGTGAAATTCCCCACCCTTTGGGAAAATAAGAATACATCTTCCTGATGTCAGTGTATTCAACGTATCCTGCAAGCTGACTTCAGTCAAACTTGAAAACGGTATCACAGGAACAGCTATGCACCTGCTGTGTCCACAGTTGTTCGTGTGCACGTCCACTAGAAAGTATAATACTGACCTAGTGTGAATGTCTGTCAGATCCTTTTACCCGATTGCATCACAGATGAAATTATATCAAGGAAAACTCCTGAAATTACACTCTTATACACACCTCACAAATTAAGTTGTCATGACATTGCAACTTGCTTTTTGTTTTTTTGTTTTTTTTTTCTCAGATTGAGGAATTGGGCTCAGAGGGCCGAGTGGAGGAGGCCCAGGGGATGATGAAG
>VUQI01002488.1:0-11581 GCA_015106735.1 Paratilapia polleni | reverse complement strand
AAATTAGACTCATCAGAGAAGATAACTTTACTCCAGTCCCCTATGGTCCAATCCTTATGGTCTTTTGCAAACTTCAGCCTGGCTCTTCTTTGCTTCTCACTGATGAAGGGCCCAATCTCCAGACCTGAGCCCCATTGAAAACCTCTGGAATGTGATCAAGAGGAAGATGAATGGTCACAAGCCATCAAACAAGCTGAGCTGCTTGAATTCTTGCACCAGGAATGGCATAAAGTCACCCAACAGCAATGTGAAAGACTGGTGGAGAGCATGTCAAGACACATGAAAGCTGTGATTGCAAATCAGGGTTATTCCACCAAATATAGATTTCTGAACACTTCCTAAGTTAAAACATTAGTAATGTGTTGTTTAAAAATTAATATGAACTTGGTTTTTTGCATTATTTGAGGTCTGAAAACACTGGACCTTTTTTGGTATTTTGACCATTTTTCATTTCCTGCAAATAAATGCTCTAAATGAAAATATTTGTATTTGGAATTTGGGAATTATGTTGTCAGTAGTTTATAGAATAAAACAAAAATGTTCATTTTACTCAAACATATACCTATAAATAGCAAAATCAGAGAAACTGATAATTTTGAAGTGGTCTATTAATTTTTTCCAGAGCTGTATATATGTTGTTCCAAAGGTGGATGCTCATATTCAATAAATTCAAATAGTGAGGTCAGTGTGTGAAAAATAATCATCAAGTGATGAGTATGGATGTAGTGCAGCTACTGGAGTGCCGAGTGATGCACTGCCACTTAGAATTTTTGCAGTTAACATGATCTGGTTGAAATTCAGTCATCAATAAAGTCTATTTAATACAAGCTAATAAAGACAAAATCCACTGTTTAACTGTAGACATTTCAGGGAAATGTGTTTCTGAAGTAGCTCCGTCACTCTTTTACTGTATTCTTTAATCACACACTTTGCTTTCTAATGCTAAACATGATCCAGCTGGGATTTCCTCTGAAGCCTGTAGGGCTGTGTTGTCTGTATGTGCTTTGTGTCATCATGTGCTTCTGTGGTGACTTGGTGTCACACTTGGGTTTAATCATGTTGTGTGTGAAGGGCTTTATAAGTCAATCCCTATGATAATGATAAAGTGAAAAAGTTTCAGACTTGTTGGCGAGCATCATCCAGGGCCTCCTCCAGTTTCTGGCTCAGCAGGGAGCACTCTCTCGTCTTTTCCTCCAGACGGAGCTGATTGTTGTGGATTGTCTCTTCCCGTTTGGCAACGACTGCTAGCAGGTCAGTATTCTGACTGCTAGCCTCCTCTAACTTTCTACAAGATGACGGACAAAGAGAAGGTTACAACAGGGAGCGAGTTAGTGTATTTCTAGTTAACATATACTCTAAGCTGCATTAGCAACACGGTCTCCTATTTAATAGGCTTTCAGTATTTATTTGATATTGAAATTATAAGGAAAATGTGGTGTTCACACTAAGTTCTGAAAAAAAGGTCCAACATGACCCAATGGATAAATAAAAACCAGTGCATCCAGTGGGCCAAGCACTATGAATGTGTGGCAGTGTTACCCAACTTGAGTTTTGCTTAACCTTCAAGTGACTGACTGGAGTCATTTATGACCTCAGCCCTATATTTATAAGTGCTGCTGTGATATTTGTTTAAATTTAGAAAATGTTCTCTTCATAGACAGTATAAAGCATGGACGTAACTTCCTGGTCTGAAAAGTGAAGCCAACATGGAAATTCCTTAAAACTGCATCCTTTTTAACAGCCACCAGATGGTGATACCTGTGGCTGCAAAAAGACTTCCGGTCCTATAGAAGTCAACAGGAAAACGGCTTTCTGACTTGACCTCTGTAAACACCTTCCTGATATTTTAAATTTCCCGTTTCAGCATCAATAGACCAAGTCTATTGTGTGAGTGTGAGTGGGAGTGGGAGTGGGAGACAGCACACACTCATTTCAAAATATTGCTTGACAGTATTTAATGAATGTATTTCAACATGTGAACATACAGTATTTTAACATGAAATACTGACACTGTCAGAGTCTGCAGCCCTGATTCAAGAACTCACTTTAAACTCTATTTAGTCATGTTTTAGACATTTCAGACTAATCTGAATATTTACATGATCTCCAACAAAATGCCAACTGTGAAAGGCAATTTTCCTTCAGTGTGACTGATTACACCATGACAAAACTCATAGTTTGTTGAAGGAAATCTACCAGCAAGCAGGCTAGGTTCACAGAGTCTGTTACACGAGTAACTTACCTGGGGTTTAAGTTACCTGTTTTACTGGAACAGAAATCTCCGAATCTCCCTTGTTTTAGGGTTAATGTTTTCATAAAACCCGCCTTCTGGAACAGGGTCCAGATACGGCATTTTATTAGGAAATGACAAAGTTTAAGGGCAAGGGCAAGGAATAGCTAGTTGGAGCACATGATGGTCATTAAATACTGATATGTCTGGACAGTGTTAAAGCAAGCGAAGAGGAGAAGAGATGACTGACCTTTCTAAAGTCTCCACCCGCTGCTGAAGCTGTCTGTTCTCCTCCAGCAGCACCTTGTTCTTCTGTCTAAGAAGCTGCATCTGGCTGCTCTGGGTCTCCACCTGACACAACAGAAGGCACATGAATAATGTGTTAATGCTAATGTGATTTAGCAAGATTACTGTGGTACTTTAGAGAAATGTTTAATAGGACATATACATACAATAAAACTGAAGAGTAAAAGACAATGATGATAAATGTACTGGAGATGTACAGAGATGAACAGCAGCCTCAAAATGGGGCGGCTGTGGCTCAGAAGGTACAGGGAGTTGTATACCTATCAGAAAGTAGGTGGTTTGATCCCCGGCTGCTGTGGCATGCGTGTCGAAGTGTCCTTGAATGAGATACTTAACTCCAAATTGCCCCGATGCATTTATCACATGATTGTTAGATAATGCTTACAGGCATAAAGTACAGTGCTGTATGAATGTGTGTGTGAATGAGTGAATTTGAGTTGTTGTAAAAACTGCTTCAGAGTCCCATGATAAAATGCCCGATTTCAACCATGAAACTGACATGTCTACAACCTGGTACAAACCATGGTTTGTGTTTCGCCAACCTCCCCTTCATAACAACTGTACAGCTGTACTGTACTGCTCATCACACTTCTCACTCCAAAAAAAACAACATGGCAGCAGCCAATGTTGAGGCTAAGGCTGAGGCTTCAAAATGGAAAAGCACCATTTACATCCACATTGACCAGCACGCAGTCTCATTTCTTTCTGACCATCAACCATCTTTTCGTACATTCTCATTTTCTCATTTTCATTTCTCTTGCACCATTACTATCCAACATTTTTGCTTGAATCTTTCATTCAGATCATTTCATTACATTTGTGATGCTAACTTGGACTTTAAGCATAGGACTGTTGTGACCTTCATGCGGAGATCAGTCAGTGTTGTACTGAGCTCCAAGCTGCGTCTCTCCTGGCTGCGCTCCCTGTCCTGAGCCTCCTGCAGCTGTAGCTGGGAGCGCCGTAAGGCTTCGGGAAGAGGCTCCAGCTCCGCCAGCCGTCCCAGGAGCTCCCTGCGCACTCCATCTATCTCCTGCTCCAGTTCCCCCCGCACTGCCTGGGCCTCCTGCTCTGCTTGAGCCAGCCGGGCACAGTACTCATCTGCCTCAGCCCGGGTTTTCTCCACCTGTGCAGACATGGTTTAACAGAGGAACAGTGGCTTCAGGCTTTTAATGGACATTAACAGCATCTGTACTGTAGTATAACAATCTCATACTGTTGTATCCCTGAGAAAGAGAGGCAGTTACCTGTATCTTATAGCTGTCCAGCAGGCCCTCATACTGTTTGATGGAGGCTTTGACCTGCTGGAGCTCTGACTGAGACAAGGACAACTTCTCCTCCACTGCAGACGCTGTAGCCTGAGAGAAATACACAACATCAGCTGATGTGTTGTCACTTATTAAATTAACATGGTAATTCATCCTCCTAATGCAATATAAGTCAACGTAAGTCTATTATAATCAATAATGGAAGGATATTATCCAAGGAACAAAAGCATAACAGATGTATAGAAATTCTGACCAGGGCAAGGTCAGGTTAATATTTAACAAACTTATTCTCATTGCTAAGTGAATTACAGCTTTCTGTGGACTGCTGGCTGCTTCACCTTGAGGGACTGGTTCTCCAGTTTGGCTGCGGTGCTCTCTGCAGTGAGTCCATGGAGACGATCCAGCAGCGCTTCTCTCTCTGCTCTGCCTTTATCCTTAGTACTACGGAGCTGCTCGGTCAGCTCTGCTATACGGCTGTCACACAAGATAACAAGATAACAAAGATCAGATTTCTAATCAGACAAATAAAATTCAGCTGAAGAAGTCAAAGTTGCTCTGTAAATGTAGCCAGTCAACTGATTTCATCACTTCGGGATCAATATTCAGAATTTTTTTTGACTATCATTGATTCCAGATGAAAAAAAAAATTAAAAAATTAAATGTTATACTTTGGCCACATTTCCCCATTTGTAGTCACTACTCTGTGGTCTTGAGCCTTTACCAGACCACATTTTATTGGTTACTCATTAGAGCTCAACTGATATTGGATTTTTAAGACTGATACAAATACCGATACTTGGTGATTTAAAAATCCGATATATCGGCCAATATTTATTTTTCTTTCAGACATACTAAACAGATTTCCCTAACATTTGTTGTATGTAGTTATTTTGAGTCATTACTAAGATAATATGACAGTGCAGTTTAAAAAAAATAAAATAAAATAATAAATACAATTGTTTTATTTTCACATCAAGCCATGGGTTACTCATTTACATTCTGCCCAACTTTGCTCAGATGAGTTGGTTTTTGTGTTTGTGGCATTCCAAAAACGTTTTGCCAACAGGGAAATTGAAGAGTGCCCTCTGGTGGACAAACTATGCAACATCAACACTCGTAACATGGTTGAAGGGTGTTTCTCCCCTCTCTTCTTTACTTTAAAATTTTCATTTATCTGCCATTATAAATGCCAATACCAATATATCGACAAATATTATTGGGCTCTATTACTCATCACAAGTAATGGCCTATAAACACTGAAGGCTCCTGCTCCACAGATGGATGCAGAACAGATGTTTCAAGGGCAAGGGAGCAACATCCTATTCTCACATTCATTTTTGTCCTATTAGACATATACGTGAGTGAATTTTTTTAGTTGTGGCCAAGAAAGAATTTTGTTTGATCAGTGATCTTTGAGCACCAAATTCTAATCAGTTCATCCTTGAGTCCAAACTGATGCTTGTTCCAGATCTAAAGACATTTCCTTTATGTTTTCCTAATCATATAAAAGAAGGATGTAGCTACTCTAATGATTGCTGGACTACTGTTTTGAAGCTTCAACTTTGGCATTTTGGACATCACAATCCTGCCACAGCAGAGTTAGAAGGACATGCCTATATAGACTGAGCACAGGTGCCAGTCAATCAGCTGATTAAGCTGAAGCTGGAAATAGGAAAAAAATAAATAAAACAGCACACCACAGCCAGCCCATTAGTTTATCTTCCTCAGGTTTCTTTCAATTTTTTTGGGAAGTTTGTTCTTATCTGAATCAAGGGTCTAATGACAGAAGATCTTGTATACTCTTCAGTAATGTTTAGAAAGCTCACTGGGAAAAGTGATTTGTGATTACATACATAAACTACATAAAAAGCCAAGTAAAAAATAAATAAATTAGTTAATAAACTGACTTGACTTATATGTACAGCTGTGATTATGTGTGGCTTGTGGTTACTTTACTTCTCTTTTTCTTTTTTCAGTTTTCAAATCATATTATCATATTGCCCACCAATGAGCTTTTTAGCCCTGTGATAGATTGGCGACCTGTCCGGGTTGAACCCCAAAGTATCACCAAAGCTTTACTCTCCTGCATGCCAATATTCCAATTGTTTTCAGCTGTCAAAAGCTCCTTTATGCAAAGTAAAATTAGTGTCAGATCTCTCACTCTGCAGTGTCTGATTATTATCACCACAGATGCTTCTACTTCTCTGGAGCTGCAGACTAAGGGAAGGCACAGTTCAACAGTACCTGTTCAACAGCGACAATTCAATCTCCAGTTTATTCTTGTCTTTTGCTTCTTGTGCGTGGTGACTCTGCCATGTCTCAGCTGCTGACAGGGCATCTGCCACCTGCTTCTCCTGCAAACGGAAAAAACATTTTTTTTTTTTTTTTGGTCAAAGTTCACTGATACTGGTTGATTCACTTACAGACAGTAGCACAGACACCGTCATTAACTGCAAGAGTGCCAAATGTAGATATTAAGGGAGACATATACTATTTTTATTGCAGAATTAGCTGTGCATCATTCACAGTTTAAAATAATACTTATTTATCTTATACTAGCTATTGATGCAGCCCCTCAGTTGAGTCATTATCTGAGATGCACACTGTTAGGACCTTTCTCTTTAAGGTCCCTGTCAGTTAAAGGTCAGTTTTTCTTATTGGTTGGCTTTGTGAAAGTCTGCAGAGGGGCAGAATCCAGCTCCTTTAAGCACTACATCATTCCTCTTTGAAGGTGGAGTTTCTTAAAGTTGTAAACCTACTAAGTAACAATTTCGCATTCTGGGCATGAACATCTCTTTTCCAGAAAGCAGGTTTAGTGAAAACTCTGAGTTTGTGAACACTGATATGAGATATGGGTTTTCTATTCCAGAAAGAGGGCTAACACAAACTCTGAACTGGTCACGGAGATAATAGACTGTCAACCCAACCTGCTCATTGGCAGATTTTCTTCCTTTGAGCAGGTTACAAATGCAAACAGAAAACCCTGAGTTTTTCTCTGACTCCTCCCCATCTAAAGCAGCTGTCTGACACTCCCGCTTAACAAGGTCTGTGTCAGATGATGGTGAACCAGTGAACAATACTTATGGTAAGTCGGCTACTGGAACAAGACACATATGGACAAGGATTGAGAACACTGACTTGACAGAATGCTACTACAAGAGCAGACCCATGGAAACCCAAGCAGACACATGCAAACTACAGTCATATGAAAAATAAGGTACACCCTCTTTTAATTCTGAGGTTTTACTTATCAGGACATAATAAAAAAAATCCTCTGGTAAAATGATTTAAATACAACCTGAGATGAACAACAACACAAGACATATTACAATGTGTCATTTATTTAACAAAAACTAAGCCAAAATGCAGAAGCAGTGTGCGAAAAACTAAGTACACCCCATGATTCAGTAGCTTGTAGAACCACCTTTAGCAGCTATAACTTGAAGTAATGGTTTTCTGTATGAGTTTGGCTCACTCTTCTTTACAATGCTGCTTCGGTTCATTGAGGTTTGTGGGCATTCATATGTGCACAGCTCTCCTAAGGTCCTGCCACAGCATTTCAATCATGTTGAGGTCCATAATAATAACAACAACAACAATAATAATAATAATAATAATAAAAAAATAATAATAATATTTTTGTATTTTGGTAATTATTTGCAGTTTTCCAAAACACCATAAGTCACAAAATGCTCAGAGTTACAATTAAATAAATAAAAATTAAAAATTAAACTGCATGTAAAGCAAACAAAATACTAAATGGAAAGGTGTCGGCTTTAACCTTTCAACTTGAAAATATTCCAGTATTCCTTATGTCATCTTATCCTGAATTATCTTATCTTTCATTAAAAATGACTTCTATCATTGCTGGATGTAGTCACTTACAGTCTAATTTCTTGGCACTATCCCACGGATGTCGGAGAATCTGGATTTTTTTTTTTCCTGGAGTGAGTTTCTCATTTTGGGCTGACAGATCACATGCTCCTTCTCTTTCACCTGTTTTATTCCTTTTCTTGGAGTTTGTTAGTCTTTTTTTCCTATCAACTTTGATGTCCAAACTGTTTTTTTTTTTTTGTTTTTTTTTACTTGAGTCACAGTGAGTGTCTCAGGGGAAACGATATTCAGAACCTCCGCAGTATGTAGATTGTATGCAGATAGTATGCAGATTGTACAAGTCTGCTGGTTCAGAATGATTCAGATTCACTAACATGCACACAGTGGCAAGAACATGTTTCTCATGTTTCATAAATCCAGTGGTAATTTTGCATACACACTTGTTTTTTTGTTCATTGTAAGGACGTTTCTACACACATATTAGCAAATGAGGGCCATTGTCCTGTTGCATGACCCAGTTTGGGCCAAGCTTCAGCTGTCGGACAGATGGCCTCACATTTGACTCTAGAATACTTTGGTATACAGAGGAGTTCATGGTCGACTCAATGACAGCAGGGTGCCCAGGTCCTGTGGCTGCAAAACAAGCCCAAATCATCACCCCTCCGCCACCATGCTTAACAGTTGTTATGACATGCTTTTGTTGATATGCTGTGTATTATGGTCAATCTCCACTTTGATCTGGTCTAAAAACACCACAAGACTTCTAGAACCATGTCCAAAGAACATTTTAGAAATGGAAATGGCCTCATAACCCTTTCCAGATTAATGGGCAGCAACAATTGCCTAAGATCATTGCTGATGAATAGTCCAGACCAGCAAACTGCCACAACTCAACTTATCCTCTTAATTCCTATAGAAGCAGTAAGGGTGTACTTAGGTTTTCTACACACCATTCTACACACATTTTGGCATAGTTTTTGTTAAATAAATAATGACACGGTGTAGTATGTCATGTGTTGTTGTTCATCTAGGGCTGTATTTACCTAGTTTTAGACCCCGGTGAGGACCAGAAGTTTTTTTATGATGTGACACGTAAAAGCCTAGAACTGAAAAGTGTAACTTCTTTTTCACATAACTGTATATGGGAACTATGGATGGGCAGAAGACCAACAACCACATTGACTAAAAGTATCAGTCAGCTCAGTGCTCTAACATGAATAGAAGGAAGCTACTATCAGTGCTATAGATTGAGGAGGATTCAGGAGTGGAGTGACTATCAGCCACCTCCTATACATGGATGACATCAAGCTGTATTCCAGGACTGAGCGAGACACTGACCCACTGATCCAACTCATCATCATCAACAGTGAGGACATCGAGATGTCATTTGGACTGGTTAGGTGTGGCTGAATGGTGGCAAAGAGAGGGAAAGTGATCCAAACTGAAGGGATGCAATTACCAGGAAGTAGGATAGCAGACATACAGGACAGGTACAAGTACCTGGGTATTCCACAAGCCAATGGGAACGATGATGAAGATGCAAAGAGGACAGCCCCTGCCAAATGCCTCCAGAAGGTAAGACAGATGCTGAGAAGCCAGCTCAATGGTAAGAATAAGATCCCAGCCATTAATACATACGCCATACTGTTCATCAGATACCCAGCCACAGTAATATTTCTTTCGCCACTGAATTAAAATGGAGGCTCTGCTCTTTATTTATGCGTTGCCATGGAGAATACTGGTAACAGAGCTCCATCGATTAAGGCTTTTGTTCATGACTCATGCACACGCTTAACTCAGGCTGAACATACCCAGAGTTGATTGAACTAGCTCTGATCAGTTCAGAGTTCAGGGTCATACTCTTCAGGGTTTGTTAAATCTGTTTGCTGCAACAGGCACCACAGGGGTGTATTATGAAGCGAGTTTGACATAGCCAGGCTTTCTTTTGTGTTAGCTGGCTTGACGACATCTCAGTCAGAGATAAAGGGTATCAAGACAATGGACAAAGCAAGCTTTGTTAACCTAGGCTTTCTGCTTCAGGATTTGTGCACGCTCACATAAAAGGAGGCATAAGATGCTTCTTCTGCACAAAATCATGTTGGTGCCACTTACTTCAGACAAAGACATTAGAGGAGCAGGTGATACCTATCTTTAATAAACAGGCTATAAAAAGCTGATAATGGTGCTGCAAATAATGCAAGAAAGCAATTCTGTAGAAATCTTGTGAATTCATAAATTAATACGTTTATTTTTCCACTCAGCCTGCTCTACGTGCTGTCATTTATTTTTAACACATTCTATTACATTAGAGCTCTGAAAACTTTAAAATTGTTGATTTTAAAATCAGTGTGTTCACATCTGACACTGCTCCACACCCTAATGATGAAGATGTACAGTAGGCGCTCAAGCTCACAATCTACAATTAAGCACCTGACATCCTTATGCAACCTGGCTCTGAAAATAATGGACAAAAAGTCTGTTTGGGGGCATCACTGTCACATCTAAAAAAGTACAATCTACTTAGCTTGGAGTTTCATTCATTTGTGTTTTCTTAAATTAGCATTTAAATGTATAAACAGTCTAGCCCCAGAGCCTCTTTCCAGATACATCCAAAGACAAGACAGTAAGACTCACTCGAAGCATAGTGAACGGCAGCTGTAAAATATCACATCATAGATCTCAATCTGGTCAGTCAGCACTCTCCATAAGGCCTGTCATCTATGAAACACACTTTCCAACTGAAATCAAATTGATTTGATTGTGGATGTTAAAGCCAAAGTAGGGAGAAGGGTTAGAATTTAGCAATAACTATGAAAAGCTATAAGATCTCTGTGCAGCACATCAGTTTCATGCTCTGATTGGGAAATATGTTGAACAGCGTTGTCCCTGTCAAATTAAATTAACTGCAAGGCTTCCCTTTGCAGTCTTAGTAAAATATGACTCAGCAGGTTTGAATGTAGAAAATGTATTCCTTCAGCAGAGAATATACTGCACTTAGAGCAAAAAACCAAGCCGTTTATATCAGGCTGATGAAAAGTCCATAACATAATTCAAAAACAGAGGTGAAATAGAGACCAAAATACTAAGCAACAATAATCCAGGAAGCACAGGGAACCACTCGGGTAAAGAGACAGGCAGGTACACAGTACAACACGACAAGGAACAAGAGGAGGACTACACACAGTAACACACTGAGGGCTAACAAGGGAAGTGGAAACAGCTGGGTACAAAAGGTGAGACTAATCAAGGATAACAAGACAGAGGAAGTAAAACTACAGTGCCTTGCAAAAGTATTCATACCCCTTGAACTTTTCCACATTTTGTCACGTTACAACTACAAACTTAAATGTATTTTATTGGGATTTTATGTGACAGACCAACACAAAGTAGTGCATAATTGTGAAGTGGAAAGAAAATACATGGTGTTCAAAATTTTTTACAGCAATTTTCAAGTCTTGCCACAGATTTAGGTCTGGACTTTGACTGGGTCATTCTAATACATGAGTATGCTTTAATCTAAACCATTCCATTGTAGCTCTGGCTGTATGTTTAGGGTCGTTGTCCTGCTGGAAGGTGAACCTCCACCCCAGTCTCAATTCTTTTGCAGCCTCTAACAGGTTTTCTTCCAGGATTATATTTAGCTCCATCCATCTTCCCATCAACTCTGACCAGCTTCCCTGTTCCTGCTGAAGAAAAGCATCCCCACAGCATGATGCTGCCACCACCATCTTTCACGGTGGAGATGGTGTGTTCAGGTTGATGTGCGAGTGTTTCGGCCACACATAATGTTTAGCATGTAGGCCAAAAAGTTCAATTTTGGTCTCATCTGATCCGAGCACCTTCTTCCACATGTTTGCTGTCTCCCCTACATGGCTTGTGGCAAACTGCAAACAGGACTTCTTATGGCTTTCATTCAACAATGGCTTTCTTCTTGCCACTCTTCCAT
>VUQI01002480.1:0-11617 GCA_015106735.1 Paratilapia polleni | reverse complement strand
TGGAAAAATGCATGAATTTTTCAAAACTCGTGACTCTTAGAAAGATTGTTGTGCTGTGTCTACACCTGCCAACCAGAAGAAGTGCGAAGCCTGTCACAGGCCCAAGCCTCTTGTACAGGTTGTCACTTGCTTTCTCCTGCACACTGATATGATTGTTGGATGTAGTCCAATAGAAGGAAAATAATTCCTACATGATTGTGCTCAAAACAATGTTAGGGGATCAGTGACAGTCATCGTTTCTTGTGAAGCAAAACGTTGCTTTTGAGAAATGCAGGGCAAGTGCCATCTAGTTCCACTTTACTGAAGGGTATGCACATATCTACAAAGGAGGGGAAAATTATAGATTTTGAGGCAAATGTAATGTAGTATTTCTTAGGCTCATATAGGATATGGTCACTATGAAGGAAGTTTTACTCAAAGGATGTCCAGAAAGGGGGGAAAAACCCAGACTTATTTGCTGTTGGTGTTGTATTAAAAAGCATTTTACTGAAAAGACTATATTTACATCAGAACCAAAATCACAGTAAATGGGAAACCATAGAATACAATTACAATATTGCTCCCTTCACCACCACCTTCAATCTACAAGGCATCGTTCTTCTTATCCGCTGCAGGGCCATGTGGAGCTTGAAAGGGCCAGTGCAAAACAATGCGTTAATATCCGAAAAGGCTGTCGCTTTATGGTTGGAGGAGTATAACTGCAAGTGATAACTCTTGCACTGCTGCATAATCAGCCAAAACTACAGTACAAGTCTGTTGTCTGTGGGAAATCTAGAACATATAGCTCCAGCATAGCCATGACAGACCATGAAGCGGGAACCAGATGCTGTATGGTCTGAATAAAATCCATTCATTCATGTAGCAAATCATACATTTTACCCATTTATTCCTGATGGGAGGCAATCATCCCTTTTTATTGAAATTTCCCCCTTTATCATAAATCTATGTGATCCCGTCCCCAAATTCATCTGTCCATTCAGCAACCCAGTAAGGGCTGCTTAAGTTCAACTATTAACCCCTTTCAAATCAAGGTAAAGGCCCCTGTTTCTCCTCACTTTAATGCAACAGGTGTGTATGAGTGAAAAAGCAAGAGAGGAGAATAAAGATTGTCTTTGTGTGCTATGTGAACATGTCCGTTTAGAGTTGCGTGTTGCAAATTTAATGTCTAGTCCATCTTGAGGCTACGGTAGATGTAGCGAATGAATGCCAGTGAGGCCCAGAAGGACACACTGCCCAGCATCAGAGAGAAGACCATCGCTGTGAGCAGAGAGTACCCAAAGAACTCCGTGCTTTGCACCAGTCCGCTCATAGAGGATCGGTTCCTATAGTAGAAAACAGAGTAGACGAAGATGAAGATGCCAGTGGATCCGGTGCTCAGCACGCTCCTCCACCACCATCGGTAGTCCTCGCCAGACAGCAGGAAGTAGGTCAACGCTACAGAGATGCAGGCGCCCACTGACAGGAGGATGGCGAAGACGCACAGCAGGATGCCGTAGAGCGTGTAGTGCTCTCTGCCCCAAACAGTGGCAAAAATGTAGTACAGCTCCACTGAGATGGCACTGAGGAAAAGAATGGATGAAAAATAGGATTTAATGGAAAAAAAAAAACAACTAAAAACTGAGAGGCTGTAATGGAGTAGATAAATCCAAATCCAAGAAGACACAAATCCTTGTATTTCAATCCAAGCATTTAGAGAGGATACATTTAAAACATTCAAATATTTGATTTTCCCCTAAACTTCAATTATAAAAAACACATTAATGAATAAAGAAGAAAAGTGATCTATAAAACAAACCTTAATATACAGACAGGTGATATAATAAAAGAAAAAACTGAACCCTTGACCTCTGCAATGAGTGGCTTAGTTGTTATCATCAACATTAAATGAGAGAATTACTTTACTAAGCAGAGTTCCAGAGACTTCCTGAGACCCTATGTTGGGTTTTCCTTTAATTTATAACAAGTCTGATGTTAATAACTTGGAGTAAAGCCCTAAAATAAAGTCTTTTATTCTCACCTTTTTCTACTCCCTGCCCTGTGACTGCACAGCCTTGAAAGGAAACACTTTATGCTATTAAATCTTCCCCTGACTGAACACCCGAGGACAGCTCACCTGAAGGGTAGGAAGCCGCCGATGGCCATGTGTACAATAGCATGTTTGTACCAGGGCTGAGTAGGGATCTGTCGGGGGATGTTACGGGTGCGGCACGGTGCCTGGAAGCTACCAGCTCGGTTCTTTCCCACGATGCCGCCGATGATCGTGAGGGGGAAGCCCACCAGCAACCAGGCACCCAGCAGCAGGAGCACGGTGGTGGCCGGCAGAGCCTGAGTGGAGCCGCTCCACCAGTGGACGGAGTTCACCACGCTCCATGTGAAGAACAGAGGGGCTGCAGGAATGAATAATGAAGTTAATAAAAAGACCAGCACTGTGTCTAAGAATCCATGTAATGCTGCCCCAGAGAGTTGCTAAAAAGCATTTTGTCTTAAAGTGTTTTTTCCAGTCTCCTGAATCTGAACAAAGTACTGCAAAGTGAATACATTATAAATTAATGAATAAATCATTAACTGAGTAGATGTGTATTGACACTGTACACTGAATATTAGATACTACAGTAACACGCTAGAGCTGCCCTACCCAGACTAACTCTGTAGAACTGAAACTATGACAAGCAGTGAGCATTTATGCCTGCTACAGTTTATGTAGTTTATTGTCTAAATGTTAAAGCAAAAATTGATATGAACAACAATGGTGCTGTCAAACACTGAGGAAGTTACAGCCACAATTCCTGTTGATGACACCGTATTTTTAAGAAAAAAACCCCAAAAAAACCAACAACTTTTATTTACTTTGAGAGTTTTTAAGCCATTATTTGATAACATAGTTATGAAGGACAGGAAACTGGGACAAAGAGTAGGGAATGGCATGCAGCACATGGTCCAGCCGGGAAACAGACCAGAGACCTGCTGCTCGGGGCATCTGTGCCCACATGATACACATCCTCACCACTCTGCTATCAGGTCACCACGCAAAATACTTTTTACATTACCAACTTTCAAAATAAGTTGAACCATTTGCTTAAAATTGTTTTGTTTTTTTTTTTCCAAAAATGCTTGCACTGAAGCCCTGAACTTTTCTAGAAATTACTTGATGAAGATGCATGTAAGAATGCAAATGTCTGGCACAATTAAATCAGATATTAAACCTTTAACCAGCCAGCTCCATAGTAACAAGCCAATGTGAGATCTGATCTGATAAGTGTCAAAGACTAATTGTTTTTCAGTTATAATTAATTAACACATTTCAGAAATGTTGCCATTAGGTAAGGTTATGACTTCTAATAAAAAAATTATTTGGTTTTTCTAGGAAAGAAACATGAATACAAACAGAAAAAAAAAAGAAAAGCTTTTTAAGTGTTTTTTTTGGGGAATTTATCATATTTTCTAAACCTCAGGAATACAGACAATGCAATTTGGTGTGTGAATATATCACTTTTGAAGATACTCATGAATAAATTCATGAATAAACAGTTAATGTTTCAAGAAAATGCTGGATATATACCGTTTAGAGCTATGAGTACAGTATTAAAGTTTTGTTAAAAACACCAGAGTTCACTTGCACAGCACGTGCAGCCTTTGACGAGAATCTGAACATGTGCTTTTACACCCCGAGTCTCTTCCATTCTTACTTACCGGAAAAGAGAGATGATGTGAGGATGATGTTCCACACCCAACGCTGGCCGTTGATCTGTGTGTAGAAACTGCATGAGACGTAGCCCGACACACAGCTGGTCAGAGCATACAGGACGATGGCTGCTGAGTTGATGGCACCATGGCGGTGCACGTTGAACATTCCCAGCAATGCCATGAAGATTATCCCTAAAGCAAATAGGATATGTTACGGTGATCAGACTTGCCATGTCTCCTCCTATGTATGCCATCTTCAGGTGTGTGGTACAAAGACTGCTGTTATGGAATAGAGGCGCTCAGAAAACTGGAATGCTCAATTTTCAAAGGGAACAACAACCAGACATCGCACTGAGATTTAACAGGCCTGTGTTTCGCTGTGTTTGTGAATTTGAGAGTGAATGCTCACCTGTGGCAAGGGTAAGGAACTGAGCCCCGACTCCCAGCACAGCACAGAGCAGGCTTTTGAAAGGAGGAAACCTAAATACATCAGTGTGGATGATTTTCCAACCGTTGTCTCCTTGGTCCAGATCGTCACAGCCACCCTCCTCTTCCACGTTGTACCTGCAGGCAAGGGCAAAGTATTTTTTGACTGGGGATAAAGAGAAAGAGAGCAAGAAAAATCTCCTTCATATGTTGATGCACCTGCAGGCAATACAGGTTCAGGAATTACCTGCAGTTTTTTTGCACATTTAGGCCAAATAACAACTATATTAACAACTGCTTGAAACTTCCATTTTTAAAAACAAACTAAACTGAGCTCATGTAGAGAGAAAATTAATAGAACCCCTGAAAGTGTTCTACATACAGGGATATAAAATAGAGAAAAGCAGAAAATCTGGGATTTTCCTGCACCAACATCTCTAGGGTTTACAGAGGATGATCCGAAAAAGAGAAAATATCCAGTGAGCGGCAGTTCTCTGGGTGAAAATGCCTTGTTGATGTCAAAGTTCAGAGTGGAAAGGCCAGACTACTTCGAGCTCTGAACGCACAATACGTCAAACCTTGAAGCAGGTGGGCTACAGCAGCAGGAGACCACACCGGGTGCCACTCTTGTCAGCTAAAAACAGGAAACTGAGGCTACAATTCACACAGGCTCACCAAAATTGGACAACAGAAGACTGGAAAAACGTTGCCTAGTCAGATGAGTCTCGATTTGCAGCATTTGTATGGTAGGGTCAGAATTTGACATAAACAACATGAAAGCGTGGATCCATCCTGATTGCATTAACAGTTCAGGCTGCTGGTGGTGATGCAGTCGTGTGGGGGATATTTTCTTGGCACACTTAAACACCACAGCCTACCTGAGTACTGCTGCTGACCATGTCCATCCCTTTATAACCACAGTGTACCCATCTTCTGATGGCTGCTTCCAGCAGGATAACACACCATGTCACAAAGCTCAAATCAGCTCAAACTGGTTTCTTGAACATGACAGTGAGTTCACTGCATTCAAACGGCCTCCACAGTCACCAGATCTCAATCCAGTAGAGCACCTTTGGGATGTGGTGGAACGGGAGATTCACATCATGGATGTGCAACTGACAAATCTGCAGCAACTGTGTGATGCTGCACTTCCAGCACTTTGTTTAATTGTTCTGAAGGCAAAAGGGGGTCCAACCCTGTACTACCAAGGTGTACCTACTGAAGTGTCTGGTGAGTGTATCACAACAATTAAGACAGAGGGGTGGAGGCAATAATATAAAGCCTGTAAAGGAACATTCCTAGTACCATGTTCCTATTTACGGAAAAAGAGAGGATACGCATTATACTACTAACCCCCAAATAATCAATGCATCAAAAAAGTATATATTCCCCACATGTATTTAAAATGTTTTTATTAAATTTAGGTGCCTTTATTTTTCCCCTCAGGTTTTTACAGGGTGTTAAAGGACACTGAAACCTTTCATTTTGTTTTGCCTTTTATATTCAAGCCATCCACCCTCGTGGCTTTGCTTGCTCACCTGGCGAAGTCATTCTTAAGGACTCTCATGAGGATGATGATGACAAAGCCAAGAAGCAGCACCACCAGCACCAGTGAGTTAATGATGGACAGCCAGTGGATCTCCAGTGTTTTGGGGAAGAATGAGTAGTCTCTGAGACGCTCGGCTCTCCGGGAATAAGGCAGAGATGACTCAAACCAGTGCACGCTGTAGGTATGGGTCACCTTCAGACTGCCTCCGCCCACCCCGACGCCCCCAACCGCTGCACCTGCCCCCTCCTCTAAGGGAACAGGCTTGACGTCCTTTACGGAGACATTGGCGAAGATCACAGAGTCGCCGTTGTACTCGATGTTGAAATCCAGGTGAGTCCACAAACCCACCTGACACAACGAAAGAGAGACGGGGGAGAAAGAAAAAGAGAAAGAAATAGAAGAATGATTCCCGAAATAAGAGGAGTGATGGTGAGTGCAGTTCAGCAAAACAGGAGCTTAGCATACCAATAAAACATCTACATTGTTTCTACCTTGTGGCTGTGAGGCAGGAAACCACTCTCCTCTATGTATCCCACAAACCCCCAGATTGGAATATCATCCAAGACAAATTCAAAGTAGTAAAGCTCCTCAATGGCCTCACGAAGCTCATCCACCTACCAAACAGAAAAACAAACACGCCAACAGTTACAGAAGACATGTTTTAAACAGCTGTTGGTGTTGAGGCTTTGCGTAATCAAACACTTGTGCTGAACTTGCACTCCTACAACATCAGCCTTTTACAGACTCCAAGGCAAACACTAAGAAGCATTAGATCCTGATAAGGATGCATGTATCCAAAGTAACAAAGGATGGAAGCTGGGCAAAAAAAACCCAGTTTTAGATTTGTTACCCTATACAGACAGGTGATAAATTAAAGGAAAAATGACTACACTGTTACAGACCAGAATATCTAAAAAATATATTTTACTTTTTGGATATTAGTTGGTTGGGTAGATATTTGCTTTCTTGTTTCTTTTTTAAATAAGTGGCTGACATTACTCTCCTGCACAGCAGTGATTATAATATTTAAGTCCACCTTACTGTTGGCAACTTAGCAACTTCACTGCAACATTTTATGACTTGTCGTGGCACTTGTTTTTGTTATGAAAAAAGAAAAAAGAAAAAAGAAGTGCCTTCAAAACACTCAATACTGTTCAGCAAGCTGTATCACCCACAAAAAAGCTGTGCACAGTGTGAGAAAAAAAGTAGAAACATATTCAGTTGCTTAGTGATCAGATAATGATAAATACAGCCAAAAATCACATGACAGTCATCATCTGTAACCTTTGTGTATGGTGATATTGTCAGATCACATCCCTGCTATGAAATTTGCACGCTGCTGGCAGAAGCTATGAATACGTGCCGTTTATCATCACCAAAACTCAGACATAAAAACTGTATTCTAGATAGCTGAAGTTTAGTGATGATAAATATCAAAACAACTTACAAATGCATTCGAATGTTCATTTTCCAGCTAGCCTGTTATACCTGTTTCTCTGAAAGAGTGAGCTGGCATAGAGGTTTTTTCTCCACGTTCTCCCTGAAGCGGATGTGATATAAAGACTCTGCCATTCTGTCACCATCCAGCACTTCTCCCAGACTCAGAGACTTGTGGTGCACCTGATGAAAAAGAAGTATTACGATGTGAAATGCGGGATGTAAACATAACAAAACAAAACAAAAAAAACCCCCAAAAAAAACAGCACAAAGCACTAGTTGGTCATAATTCTGACTGAAAACCAAACTACAGCTGGCTACATTCATCTCTCATCATTTAGAGTTGATGTACGGTATCCCATAAAGGTGGATACAATGTTACTGCTGCTGTGGAAAACGCAGGCTACACTGCCACCAACACAATCACATTTCCAATAATGACTTTCCTCTTAAACCTGTGAGCCATGAAATAAACTTTCAGCTTAAAGAAAAACCTCATCTTATGTGTGATTTCTCAACAGCAAAACACAGACAGCAAATGCATTACAGAAAAAAAAAAAGAAAAAGAAAATGTCTTTATTACAACTTTGTGTTTCAGGCTGTTACTTAAAATGTAACCTTTAAATTTTATATTTTTTTCAACAGAACACTTGCCTGTGGTCTCAGGCATCTCCTCATCGGCAGAGTCCCAAATTAAATAAAGGGAAAAATCATTTCTTTGAACCGTGAGATGAAACCACTTTTATAAGAACTGTAGACTTAGATGTTACCATCAATGATGTCTACATGTAGCACGTAAATGTAGTGTCTAGTTCCTCTGTGTGTTACAACAGACCAATAACATGCAGCAACACAGATCAAACACTGACCTTCTCCGGCCTGCAAACAGGCATGGTATAATAGTGATATGTCTCCTGGGGGTTATGATAAGGGCCCACTTTGTTGACATAGAGAGTCACATTGTCCCCCTGCTTGTAGCCCACTGCCCAGCCTGAGAACAACAACAGGATCAAGACAGAGTGCAGTGCCATCGTCCTCTGACAGCCACCTGACAGGTGTCCTCTTCCACAGCGCATCGCCCCTGTTGAAAACACGACAGCTCATCAGTTCAGGTTTGATTTAAACTAGCCCGTCTCTCACTTTTGTGCAATTCGAACGTGGCATGTAATTATTTAAACGCAAAGAGGTATAACTGCAGAATTTTATGCAACATCACTCCTATACCGTTACAACAAAAACAGCAGAAAATGATGAAACAGAATCAAACAGAGACACTGTGCAACCGCCGTGAATTACAGTGCATTTCATCAGCTTCATCAGTCCACGGGAGGCTTTTGACTGGAGTCAAATATGCTCTGTCAGTTTCTATCTGTCTATTAGGAGGTTATGAGAGCAGAAAATAAGTAACATCCCTCAGAGATGACTTTCCAGTTGTTCATCTCTGGCTTTTATACAGCTGCAGTCTCCCCAGAATTTCCGAATTTTATGATGCCGCTTTCAATTTCAAAGTATACTACAGAAACATTATTGTGTTTACAGTACACTTAACTTGCATGTGAATATGCATTAAGGTCTCAGTTTGCAAGTGAAATGGTGACGCTGTAGTGACATTTGCCGATACAATCCCCCTCTTCTATGCTTTGCATACTTTACAAGCCACATAAATTTTGTCCCATTATTTAAGATGCCTATAATTCTTCAATAACCAGAATCATCATGTTTTATGCAAGATATAAAAAGAGGAATTCAAAAGGCCCACCCACAGTTAATGCTGATGTGTCAATAGTGTCACACCAATGCAAATTTTGTCTGCGTGGTAAAGTTGCAATGCCTTTAACATTAGCCTGATCACTCATCGATTATCTCCCGTGTTAAACCTGCCCTGTTACGACTTAAGAATAGAACCAACTTTTCACTGATTTTACAATTTTCTTGCAATGCCATAAGATTGCATAAGAAGCCCACAAAGTATTTAAACAGATTCAACACAACAGAGTTAAATCCGCTGGATGAGTAACAGGAGCAAAGATGTAGCCATGCCTTACACAGTGAGATAAGTAATGATATAACTACTGCATCTTACAGCAGCAAGAGCAAGGTCGCTACATTACAGGCTGTGTCTTGTTTCTGTGGAGAGAAGCATCACTATGATTAGGGGGCCTCCTTGATTCAAGCAACAACAAACAACTGATCTACACCAACAGTATTTTACCCCAAATAAGCACATGCTCATTGCAAATGACTTCAAAAAGGAAGTCAGGACAATCTGCTCTACCTTTCTCTCTGTCGTCAGTCCCGATGCTGCAGATCCAACAAAACCTGTCAGCCCGCCGGTTTCCTGGGACTCCAGGCCCCGGTAGTCTGCTCTCTTCTCCTCTACGCACCGACAGCGGAGCTCAGTGTAAAGATTCAGCCTTACAGCTGAGCATCTTGGAAATTCTCGATAACTTGTGTCAACATATAATCACTACGCTCATATCCGGGTACAGTGAGTACTTTTATTGACACAGGAGGTAGTGTAGAAGAAGAAGAAGGGGTCTGAATCCACGTCACCGCAGAAAATAAAAATAACGACGACTCGGCTGAGTTTTCCGGAGTGGGCGGAGAAACAAAAACACACCTGCAACGTTACCGGTTACCCCCAGCCGGTGATTTTTTTCTCCCTCACAAGCTATTTATAATGAACTTGGAGTATTTACGGGCTTTAACGCCACCGAAAACCAGAAATTAAAAGGTGAGACTCCGCAGCTCTCGAAGCTGTTATTTTTTCGTTTTCTTTTTTTTATTGACCGGATTTCCTTCAACAGTAAAGAACCAATCAATGCCCTTGCAGGCCATCCGTGTTATAACTCAGGCCTGTTTAATCACATCTGCACTATCGATGTGCAGCGTTCTAAAGTGCTGCGCTCGATGGATTGATCGACAATGCCTGCTATTTGATTTCCCGCGAAACAGGCGCAGTTTCTCGCGCTCTAGAAGCCTGAGCTGTATTGCTAACTGGTGAGTCCGGTGTAAACATTAATTTTTTTAACCTGAAAGCCAGCCACGACAGTAATTTGCCGCTCCTTAACAGCATCTTCATTAATAGTGAAAGTAACATGCTCTTAGCTTTTGAGTTAACAACGGCTATTGTTTAGTATTTGCAGCGCTTAGCTGCTTGCCAGTACATCTTTCTGCTCTTCATTTAGCTTTAAGTGATCCCAACTAATTGTAAATTCACAAACCTGGCACACAGAGTACTGATGTATTGACAGTGGGAAAGAGCTCGTCTTTTAATCGACGTGATTCGTGCGTTAAAAGCAGCATATATGTGAACAACTTTTACAATGTCCTTTGTTTTCGCATGTTTCTGCATCCCTAAATGATACCAGTTATGGGGGGCTTAGGAAAATGTAGTCGGGCTGGTGATATGATAGAGCATATTAACCACAGAACTTCATTGTTTTTCAGATTTCCTGCCATAATGGGAATACACGGACTTGCCAAGCTGATTGCTGACCAGGCCCCTGGGGCCATTAAAGAGCAAGACATCAAGAACTACTTTGGTAATTGTGCCTGGTTACATTCCTCATACATCAGCGAAACACAAAAAATTAGATCAGTGATGCAAAGACTGAAAGCCCATCAGTCACAGTCCATTCAGCCTGATATCAGTATGTTGCAGCATACAGTTTGTAGGAAGCTTGATGAATACTAACTCTTTATACCATTGTTGAACAAACCAACCATTTGCTAATGCTTTCTCTCTCTTTTTTTTTTTTTTTTTTTTTAAACCTCTGTAGGCAGGAAAATTGCTATTGATGCCTCAATGTGCATCTACCAGTTTCTCATTGCTGTGCGACAGGATGGTAACGTTCTGCAGAATGAAGACGGGGAGACAACAAGGTACTGTTGCAACAATAAACACACTTAAATCTCAGACAAAGAAGGCATAGTTGTAGATGCTCTATAGCAACGGTGTGTCTTCGGTTGATCCTCAGTGGTTTGGGCACAGGAATGATTTTGCCTTTATTCTTTTTCTAAAGCCACCTAATGGGAATGTTCTACCGCACGATCCGCATGTTGGAACATGGAATCAAACCTGTGTACGTGTTTGACGGCAAGCCCCCACAGCTCAAGTCAGCAGAGGTGAGTATGGATTTCCTGTGATACTATCCCCTCTACAAGCTGAAATCCGCTTTGTTTTCATCGCAGTGGAGTATTTTCACCTCATTTTTGTCAGCAAAGCAGTGCAGCACTTTACATACTCTGTTTTATATTGACATCTCTCTCTTATTCTCTTCATTCTATCATCTTCCAGCTTGAGAAGAGAGGGGAGAGGAGAGCCGAAGCTGAGAAGATGCTTGCTCAAGCCCAAGAAACAGGTAAAGACGATTTGTTTTGTTTTTTTGTTTTTTATGTCACAGTTTTAAGTCAGGATGTTTTGGTTGAGGTTGCTGGTTTATAAACCAAACCTGAACTCAGATTATATATTAAGCATTATGGTAAAGTCTGTGAACATGTTTTACTGCCGGCATGAGA
>VUQI01002477.1:0-12473 GCA_015106735.1 Paratilapia polleni | reverse complement strand
TGGGGGTAATTTTTTAAAAAAAAAAAAAAAAAAAGCAGTTCAGCATGATTTTCCTCTTTTCCTCTCCTCACAAAAAGTTCACCAAAACCAAGCCTTGCTCAAATGTGATTGGTCGGTAGAACTCAGCCTACAAGCAAACTACAAACTGAAACCAGAAAACGTCTGAAAAATCAGGTCCTTTTTCTACAGAGATCGTGGAAGTGGTAGTGCCAGTGGTGATGCTAGTTGTGGTGCTAGTGGTATTAGCACTACTACTCATATTTAGTCCCCCATCAAAGCCCAGCTCCCTCTCTGTGTCTGCATTAATGTCCAGTCTGCCTCGGTGAGCTCATCTGCATGAGCTGTCACTCACCTTAAACTGATATTGATTTAGGCCCCTGCTAGTCATGTGACCTCTGTGCTGTCACATCTCAGATGTGTTTTCTGTCAGACCTCAGAATAACCTGACTTTCAACAACCCGACAATTTTACCCTTGGTTTGTCTTGATTTAACACCTGGACTCTGTGTTTCCACAACCACTGCAGTTCATATTACTTCATAAAATTATTTTCCTCAGTTTTAATCTCTGATATTCTAATCGGCCCAGCTGGCAGTTTTTGCACCAAATTGTCACCACCTGCAGTTCACCCTGAGCCAAAAAGAGTTGCAAATGTATACAAACAGCATTTTAAAATCCTGGATGATTTCGTTAAAATGGAAAACAAGTTCTCTGAGTGTACATCAGAGCCCAGAGGGGATCTGCATGTGATGTTCAAACAGGAGGTGTGGGCTCTATACGGTGACACGCATTCATCCCTCATGAGGTCACAGTCAGTACCAAACTCTTTGATCACGACATCAGACACCATCAGCTCTCTGCTGGAGAATTCCCACTAAAGACTGTCTGTGAAATCCATGATTCAATTAAAAAAAAAAGATTTCCTCTGAGATTTATTTTTCTGTCAGAAGGTCCAATAACAGATGTTGGTTTCAGACAAAGCCAATTTAAAGCCTGATCTTGCCTGTTGATCCAAACTAATTCCAGCTGCAGAGTATTTCTTTTTTCATTTTGCCACAAATGTGAGCTTTAGCTGTTTAAGGTTTTTATTCCTTTGTACATCAGAGTCATAAAGTGTGTTCAGAGAGAATGTGAAATAAAATTCTAGAGTTGGGTCAGTTGCATACAAAATCAAACAAAATTAGATACTTATTTGCCCGGGGTGGTGAAAACTGATGCAGATTTGCCCGAGGCTTTATGAATCTGATTCTTGAATCTACAGAGATAAGAGGAAAAGTAGGAGAGAGGCTGAGGTCAACACACATGCACTAGCCAGAACTGAACATCCAAATCCTTTCTATTGGTATTTTGAAATGTATCAGTTTGGTATAGTCATATTATTGCACCCCAATGCCTGGTTCACATGTAACGACTGATTTTGTACATGCAATTTGTAATGACTGAGTATAGTTGGACCGAGTCTGTTCCAGTTGGGCTCAGGGGTTTAGAGTTGGCAGATAAAGTTATGCAGTCATTGCCAGTGATCTTCATTAAGGCCCCAATCACGCAGGCCTAGATTTTAGTAATGTCCTGGCAACTGCCAGTCACTTTGGAAAAATGGTTATTCCCTTACTGGTTGAGGAGTGTTTGCTAGAGGTTGCTGGCAGTAGCTATGAAATCGACTGCTAAAGCTCCACTCATGCAAGCCAGTTTGGCTCCTAACCAATGCAGATATATGGCAGTTTGTGAAATACTCACAAAGTCTATTGGTTCATGTAACTGGACATGGTCTTTTCACCCCCTTTTTTGTATTCATCAATACATGTACACGAACTGATATTTTTCCAGGTTTAAAAGGCGAAAAAGTCCAAATATGGAGGCTGGAGGGTTTGATGGAGGTCATTTCACCCCTTACACCAGAAACTGCATCTTTTGCCCTACACAGAACCGATCATTTTTACTCTTTCTTTGGTTTTACTTTCACACTGAAGCTGCATTTTCTTTAGCTGTTTACTTTTGTTGTCATCCGTTACTCATCAAAACTACTTGATCAATTTGAGGCAATAAAACTACTCATTTAGGTTTTGGTAATAAAACTGCTCTGCCTCAGTCACACAGGCCTAGAGATTAGTGACTCCTGGCAACCACTGGTCATTTTGTATTCCCTGACTGGTTGAGGAGTGGTTGCTGGAGGTTGCTTGCAGTCACTGTGAAATCGGTTGCTAAAGCCCCAGTCACACAGGCTTAGAGACTGGTTGGCAACCACTTGGCAACCTCTGGTCACTAGAGAAAAATGGCTATACCCTGACCAGTTGGTGAGTGGTTGCTGGAGGCTGCTGGCTGTCACTAGGTGAAAACAGTCGCAAAGAGGGGGCTGCACAAACATCCTTGCAATTGCTTTGATCAGTAGCAGATTGCTTTGATCAGTAGCAGATTGCTTTGATCAGTAGCAGATTGCTTTGATCAGTAGCAGATTGCTGCCAGATTGTCTGTTTGTAGGCAGGTTGGCGTCCTCTCGGAAGACTGTGTGCTGTAGAAACATTCTTCCAGTTGAAATGTAAATGGACATAAAACACATGAAGCTGTCAAAACTGTTTTATTAACAGGGTTCTGCTTTGTCAGTACAGTAGATGTGACTGTACTTTAGGAGCTTCTTGTAGCTACGAATGCAGCTTTGTTTCCCACTGGGAGCAGATGCTGCCTCTGCTTCTATGACTGCTTTAAACAAGATCTAAACTAGGAAGCAGATCTCCTAATGAAGCTCCCAGGAGGCTTCCTCTGATTCAGAGCAATCACACTCCATCTTTACCATCTACATGCTCTGTTCATGTTTTTCTGGAAAGTGTGGATGAACTGAGCAGCAGGCTAACTGCCCGACTCCCCTTTGGGCACCAGGGTTGACAGTTAGAGCCTATTTGCCATTTATGAATTCACAGCTCTGCCGTGTATCGCGCAGAGGCTGGCCTGGAAAGAGCCTCTCTGAATAAATAAGCTGTCACCCGGGGGAGGGAGAGGGATGAGTGAAGCCCTGCTCTGTCTGATGAAAACAGTTTTCTGACTTGTGACAGGACATGAAAGGAAATGTGCTTTATGTCTTTGCACTCTTTTGAGGAAAAAAGGCAAGGTTACCACGAGTGGAAAATAAATCTGTTCTTACTGTGCAGGGGTAAAAAAAAAAAGGTCTAACATCACATGCTTCCATCAGTTTATGGTGTTCAGCACTTTCCAGGAGGGCTTAATCTGCTATTTTAAAGCCCTAACCTCTCACCTTGATTCCTCTACTTTGACTTCTCTGTGTGATTTCTTACATTTTCCAGAATGCCACAGTCGTAGGGGTGAGAATTTGTTCCTTTAAGCTGGGATTTTTTTGCTCAGCTGGAGGGAACCATAATCACAGATCGGAGAACTCAGAGAAAAATATGAGCCCCCTTTATTGAAACCACCACCTGCCTTCTAGCTGCGTTTCATTCTGGTCTATTTTCTGCTCCTGTTGGTGTAGAACCTGCTGTCGGTGTTCTCTTTTTCTTGTTATGTTGAACATCGATAAAAAAATAGCAACAGACAGAAGTCTTCGCTCTTTGATTCAGAGGATCTGTCAGGTATTTGACATCTATTGTTAATGTTTTAGATCACTGAAATATTCTCTGCTTTCAAGTTCCTCTAGAGCTACAAAAATACCACCTGGGTTGAACAATATATTGTCTACATTTGGCAAATTTTCCACAGGAAGAACAAATATACACTAAACTGGTAAACAGAGCCAGTTTGAGAGAGCAAATCCTTAGAAGTCACCTCCAACAACTCCAACTGGTTTCTGGGGAAATTTCTTCTTAAAGTGAGTCAACCCTGTTTGATGGAAACATCAGAGCAGTTGTTGGAGGCAGACATCTGACAGAGACAGATGGTCTGAAGAGGAAGGTTTCTACAATTAGACCTTTAAAAAGATATTAAGCTCCTCTCTGTAGGGAATCTCCATTTCCTGGACTAATGAGAAAGGTTTGTGGGTTTCTCTGTCGGTCTGAGAGGAAGTTTATTGGACTCCTGAGTCTTACTAAATTGCCGGACGTGTCTCCAGTCTGAGTTTACACATCCAGTGATTAAAAGGAGCAAAAGGACCATCAATTTCAGTTCTTACCACGTATGTATAATGCTGTATAATGTAATGTGCTGTCTGATTATATCAAATCAAACGAACAAATGCACATCCAGTAATCTCTGTGACGCTGGGACAGCTAACACAGAAAAAAGTATTTGTACCATCTAGCAAACAAGAACCAACATTACCATTCTGTTTCAGTTGACTCTGTGTCCTCCTAGCAATGCTAAGCCTGAATTCTTTCCTCTTTTCGCTCTGGTTTGATCTCCACCATATCCCAAGAAAAGTTTCCAGCTTTTAACCCTTTATTTACCATCGGACTGGAGGCGGGCCCATTTTGCAAGGGCTCTTTAAACGGTAATTTAAAGAGCCCTTGCAAAATGGGCCCGCCGCCAGTCCGATGGTAAATAAAGCGTTTGAATTCAGAAACCGTTTGAAGACAAGCTTTACTGAACTTTACGGCACGTCAGTGGAATTCACGTATGACAGCGGTCGATTCACAGGTAAGAATTGATGCACACATGGAGCAGAGCCAGAGGGGGTGTGGCGAAGCAGAAACATCTGGATTTTGGGTGATAAAGGGTTAAGCTGCTACATCCAACATTTGTCACTGACTGTGTCTGTTTCATAGACGGTATAAAACATGGCCATAGCTTCCAGGCTGGAAAAATGCAGAAGTGCCTTAAACCTGCATTCTATGTGAAGGCCATCAGATGGCGATAGCTGTGGTTCCACTCCTACAGACGTCTGTGGGGGAAAAAGGCTTTGACTTCTGTAAAGACTTTAATGCCGAGTTTATGAGCTGAGTCACTCATTTCAGGTTATAGTGAATAAAAGATTAATTATTCTGTGTTTCAAAATGGAGGATTATTTGTGGCATGCATGATATGCAAGCACTTTCATAGTCAGACCTGCCTCTCCTCATCATATCAGGTTACAGATCAGGGGAGCAGTAGCATTATTTTCCCATAGCCTTCTATACAGTCAGACTTCTTTTTATAATCAGAAGGGCTGCCCCCTGCTGGACATTAGAAAGAATTAAGGTTTAATACACTTCCACATTGGCTTATTTTTCAGAAACAGAAGCTATGTCCTTGTGTGGTTGAAATTCAAAGGAAAGAGGAAAAAGAGGCAGAAAAAAAGCCTCTTTGGGAGTGTTTGAGCTTTTCTGGGGGTTCTAGTACTTTAGCTTTAAGAGCAGGATTCAAATTCTGCCTGAAACCAAAAGTTAGCATCGACTATATGAAGGCAGGAGGGGTTTAGAACAGAGAGGACAGAACTATTGGAGGAGAAGGAGGGAGAGCAGGAGTCTATTTGTCATATTCTGGTGGGTTTTTACCATTATCAGGATTTCTGTCTGCTGTTTTCAGACAGCATCAATATTGGATTTGTTTACCTGACTAGACAGTGTCACTCAAAAGTAAATTTGGTAGCACATCATTGTTAAAACACTACAAAAAAAAAGGAAGAAGAGGCAGTTGCTTGCATGCAGTTTTCTACCAACGTTCAACATTAGTTTCGCTTTATCCTTATTTTACTTAAACATAACCAAACTATATACTATACTATACTATAGCTATAGTCCAGGGCAGGGTGGACTCAACCCTGACACCTGTCTTATGCAAATCCATGATGGCAGCTTTGTGCAATTTTATTTCTATATTTGTATCGTGGAGTGAAGCCTGTTTGCTGTGATTTATGCAGCTGGTATTGCTTTTCCGCTCATCACTTTGACCTCCTACCTGTAGATAATCCCTAACTCAGTTAGCTCACCTAATGAGGTCAAATATTACTGCACACTGAGCTATCAATACCAACATGCAAACATTAATGATGGACTCATCAGTAATTTAATGACTCTGTTTTTTCTTCCTCCTGTTGTACCTGAACACATCTAAAATTTAATCATAGTCCAGAGGCCTGAACTGTAAAGCAGGATTTGGTGTTTATCGAGGTAACTTTAGGTTTAACTGTGTTTTCAGTGCTAGGAATGTGGTTCACTCCTTACTGGGATACATCACCATGACAACTTACGCTGCACACCTAACCTACTCGAAAGTTATGTTCAAGATTTTTTTTTAAAAAGTCATCACGCACAAAATGCTGACCAATCAGCTCTCTGAAAAGTAGTGCATTCATTCCTGGAAATGACTTTGGAGCTCAGTGCAAAGGTAATAGGAGAGTTTATGGTTTTTAGCAACAGGTTTTGTCTGTATTTGATGTGCTTCAGTTAAGAAAAACAGATTAGTAGGAGCGACTTTATTCCTGCTTTTTTTCCATGTTCTAGTAATGTAATATAACATAATAATATTATTAATTCATTCTGTTTTTATATTTGTTCTTTATCTTTGCAGTTTTCCACACATGGGCTGCAGATGAAAGAATAAGACTAAAACTAAAACGCACTCTTTTAAATACTATACTACTGTACGAAGCTTTTCCTATTACACACACTCACACACCTCTGCTTTTACTGCAGCTGTGTAGCTGTCGGCCTGTATTATGTGTTTAATCTCTTCATATTTTTCCAGTTAATCATCTTTGTAAAATCAGCTGCTCTGCTGCCGGTACACCTGTCCATGTTTGCGATTGGTCACATGCCACCAGCACTGCCTCTGTCATGTGATCACACTTGTAGCTAGAATGGAAACCCTGAGCTGACTTATCGAGTTGATAACCACTGTCATGTGACCTTTTAGCCTGATTAATGGGGTAAGTGAAGCTAGATAAGGAAAAAATATCGTGGATATGTTGAAGCTGACGTTGGTGCAGGGCCTCAGGGCAGGGTTAGACAGTCTGATCCACCCACTAAATTAGGAAAAATTATTTGCTTAGCGAGTGGAAAAGCCTATAGCTCCCCTCCCATCTTCTCATCTTATTTATGCATCAGTGCCTTCTGTTTTTTAGTTTTCTGGGTGTGTTAGATAGGTTTTTGCCTGTACTTTTGTGCAAATTGCCAGGTTTTTGTGTCTCTTTCAGTCAACAAATCCACAATGGCAGCTTTGTGCAATTTTATTTCTATAGTTGTATTGTGGAGTGAAGCCTGTTTGCTGTGATTTATGCAGCTGGAATTTCTTTTCCACTCATCACTTTGACCTCCTACCTGTAGATAATCCCTGACTCAGTTTATGAGCTCACCTAATGAGGTCAAATATTACTGCACACTGAGCTATCAATACCAAGAAGGCTCAGTGGAAATATACCTTTAGTACGGCAAACTGAAGGTTTAGTCCTAATTAAGCACTTTTTTGTTTATCTTTCTTTTGTTTTCCAAAACCTAATTTAAAAGATAATTTGCATTATTTATTTGTAACTGTTCAAGTTCACGTTTTTACCCCCAAAAAACGAAATGAAACTAGAAAACCTTCCACAAATGGCTTTCTGTGCAGTCACCAGGGAACTATCGATCAGCAGAAGTAATTGTTACAGTTATCTGATGTTCCTGAACCTGCACCTTAAGGGCACTTAAATGCCCTTGGAGATAATGGCAGGCATCAAAATCAGTGCTCAGATTTTATTTATCTATTTTTTCTTCACCAAAAGGCTGAAAGCAGCATGTTGACCAGGAAATGTTGGCAAACGCCCTACAGAGGCACAAAGCAAAGGGTCAGGGATGGAGGAGCTGCTGGGGTTCGTCATTCTCAGTGTGATCGTATTAATAAGATTGATTTCACTTCTATCCCATCTGTCAATCACTCTCAACTCATTGTTCTCTTCCTAATTTCTGAATGCAGATGAAGGTGATGGAGAGCATCAGAATATCTGTCATCATGCTGTTAAGCAGAGGTGGAAAATAATCTAAGCCAACCTGTGTGTCCATTTTAAGAAACTTCAGGTGTGTAGCTCTGTCAGTCACTCAGTCCATCATTTGATTTGTGTGGTGAAATATGTGGTTAGAATGAAGACATGCTAAATCGAAGAATGCCTTCCCCAACGCCAAATCCCCTTCAGAGCAGGCTCCTATTTGAGAGGGAGGTGAGTAGTCCAATATGTTCCCTTCTCCTCGTTAATTAAACTAATTATTCCCAGCTAAATTTTAATACCACACATGACGTGAGCAGGAAGCAGGAAGTAACTGACACATGTGGCTGCCCTGCACTGTTGTATGTGCTGTATTTTATGTATGTTGTGTGAAAATTAAGAAACCAGCTTATAGACTGCATACTGACTGCGTACTGACTGCGTACTGACTGGATACTGGCTGTATACCAGTGTAATGACAAAGTTGACTTGGACTTGAAGAAGCTACCAGTGTCAGATACATGCTGTGTAGCTAAATTACAGCTAGCTGGTTAACAGCCCCCACGTTGAATATTACTGCAGAAAGTAAAAGTTAGTTATACATCTTTACTTTGTGCCATTACATGGTTTACTGATGGCTAAAATTGGTTCTGTTTGACATTATACACAAGTTAGTATCATGGATCACTAGTTGTCACGTGACTGCGCTGCATGAATCTGATGATGGATAGTTCTTAATGTTGTGATGTTGACAGAGTAATTTAAGGATTTCCAGTCACAGCCTCAGTCACACAGGCCTAGAGACCAGTCAGCAACTGCCTGGCAACCTCTGGTTGATAGGGAAAAAAGTGCATTCCCCGACCGGTTGGCGAGTGGTTGCTGGCAGTTGCTGGGTGAAATTGATTCTACAGAGGTATACCGTGCTGCACTGAGTACCTCCTTGCAATTGCTTTGGCCGCTAGCAGTTTGCAAAACAGTCAGCATCTTCCAAACTACCAGCTACCGTGGCAAACACTCGCCAAATACTCATGGAGTGGCAGTGAAACTGTGAAAAGTGTGATGCAAACCAGAAACAGAGACCATTAACCTTCAGAGTAAAAGTTGCACCTTATGAAACTTTTACTTTAAGGTGAGCAGTCTCCATTTCTGGTTTGTGTCGCACGTTTTCAAGCCCTGTAAGTAACCCCACAGACTGTTAGAGGTAACAAAGAGTCAGGCAAGGCCCATAAAGGTACACAGAGCACTTTTAAGTATATTAAAAAAAAAAAATAGTCATTTACAGTCTTTCACAAACAAGAACTCCATCAGTTTCACACATTGTCATTCTAGGTTGAGGCTGATGATTGCACCTTTGTTAATGTGCATATATAATATATATTTTGGTCTATTTGTCTTTATTTGGTGGATAAAACATGCAGTACATCATGCAGCACAGGAGCTGCACATTGCAGTTTTGTATGTGCTTTAACCGTTAGTCGACACCCCAAGACTAAAAAGTTTTAAAAGTAGAAAAACGCTGGGTTTGGAAAGTTGGAAAGATTTGAGCCTAATAGACCTCCCTCCCTCTCTCTCACAACACACACACACACACACACACACACACACACACGTCATCTCAGGTTAAACTGTCTGCCATCAAGTTGCTTTGCAGGCAATGTAGGCATCGAGTTTTGACAAAGAAGAATTTGTCTCTGACTGTCAGTTTCTGCTGTATCAGTTTTGATTTCTTGGGCCTCATTCATCAGCTGCTTGTAAGCACAAACAGTTCTGTGTGTAAACTCTGCCGACCAGAATCTTCACTCACAGGACGTCATTTATCACGATTTTCTTGTGCGTGAGCGTGTACGTAGGTTTAGAAAATTTCCCATGTAGATGCATCTCATGGAGGAGGTTAATACAATAGTCAGTTTCATGGTCTGTCATGTCATTACTTTTTCTCTGCTTGTTTTTTTTTTCACCTTTTTCATGTGTGTCCTGTGCTCTCATGTCTCTTTTCACTTGTTATTTTGCACTAGAATTTCTGTGTTTTCACTTCCTGCCTTTGTTATTTTTCCTGCTCTTGTTATCGTTTGTTCCTCCCTGACTGTGTCCACGTGTTCACTATTAGCTTCTGATGGGTTGTGGCTAGCTAATTATCTTTGTTTTTCGATTACTTTTCTAATGGTATAAAGTGCTTCATACAAAGAAATTTTAATAACAAGCAGCACTTCGTTCAACCCACAGTGGAACTAACTGTCGAAACATATCTGCCTGTTAGCAAGTTGTGTTAGATGGAAAATGTAGCAGTAATTCACATGATGATCTGCGTCACTTGTCAGTTATGTTGGTCGTTTGTTGTCATGAACGGTTGGAAGGTGCACCACTTTGAATTGATGTCATTATCACCTCTCGTTTGATAAAGGATGCTCCAGTCTGTCCTCTCCTAAAGGAGGTAATAAAGGAAGCACTGTGATGCATTCCTTAGGTTTTAGAGAATTTGCTCAGCACTGATTATGGCTGTGAAACAAATAAACTGTAGAGGTGCATCACACAGGCACAGATACCTGCTTTGTAATGCTGAGTAACAGACTAATAAAAAAAGAGAATTTCATTTACCAACACTGTGTCGACACAGGGCACCAGGCCCCGCCCCTGACTCCAGTATCCAGATGGATTACTTGATGCTGCAGGAACTGCAGTTTTTGGCACTTTTTGCACTGGCTTTGGTTTTTCAGCCCTGAAGTTTGCCACTTGGGCGATGTGCATTTGCATCCTTTTTTAAACCGACTAAAACATGACGTATACAAAATCTGCACTCAGATGACCACTACAATTAGAGGTCCACCCCTGTTGTATACTAAAGTGAACAAAAATGAAACTTCCCTGCAAAAACCTTGTTCCAGCTGTGATGTTTAAGACCCAGCATCTGATCCACCTGCTATAAGTTCATTTATGTCATTCTAACATCTGTTGAAATCTTTTTCTTTTTTTCCCCCCTGAAATCGGCACCATCAACATCACACGTGTGCAGCAAAGTAAAACTAGGTCAACACTGTGAGAGGATTATTTTTTTCATTATAGCTTCTCTTGATTTTAGCTTGCATACTAATAAAACTTTAATTTATATGGTTAAAAACAATTACTCTTGAAATCTTTAAAAATCTTTGGTCAGTAAAAGAACTTCTGGTGGATCAAATCAGGTCTTTCTGTTCTTTTGCAACCACAGGAAAGCGCGGCGTGTTCATTATTAATAACGTGCATTATTTATTGCATAATGCACCGCACACATGGTAAAGTCATGCAGATAAATCTTTCTTTAGCACGTCAAAATTTATACACGCTGCTGGCAGAGCAGGTCGCACTCCCATCAGCCTACATACTGTTCGCCCCGGGGCTTTTCTCTGGAAGTTTGAAATCCATCTCCACTCAAAAAACAGAAGTTTTTGGGAGTTTTTTGAGCTCTTTTGGATCTTCAAGGTTGTGTCATGAACATGGTGCGTGTCTGCTGTCTTACTGCAGATGAGGAGTTTGTTGGAGGTGCAGTGGCCATCTGGAGGGGGCGGCTGGTGTCAGACCTCCAGCCAGCGGTGATTTATCTCAACCTCATTTTTATTCTCCTGTGAGGGTTGGAGTGACTTTTGACCCTTGGTCTCTCTATTACCTCCACTCCCTTTATTGGTGTGTCTCTTTCCTCCTGCTCTTCAGAAGCCCGATAAAATTTTTAATATCCCTGCTTAATATTTTGGTCCATACTCTAACATCCTACAGGGGGCTGAGTGGTGGAGCAACAACAAAATCACTGTAATTCCAAGCACATGCTCATAATTACCCGGGATTTACCTCCTTTTTTACATAAAGGCACTGCATGCAAAGTGGGATTTTTGTCAGGAAGGAACCAGAAGGTACATCATTATATTTATCATACTTTCAGATCTATCAAATTAGAATCAGGGCTCTGAATTAGTTGCCAGTGATTAGAAGCTCCTTAGGAAGTAACAGGTGAAACCTTTCTTATTCTAACCTCTGACATCTCAGCTCTGCTGTTCTCTTTGCTGGTGAGGTGTTTGTATCATTATGCCAAGATCTAAAGATTCCTCTAAGGCCTCCAGATGTGGTTTAATATAAAGCGCCTTGAGGCGAAAAAATACATCCAAACCTACCTGGGCCTCTGTGAAAAATTAATTGCCCCCCTTGTTAAATCATGAATTAACTGGGATTAACCACATTTTTTAGAAAGCTGAGTTCAATTTTATCAGCCACACCCAGGCCTGATTACTGCCAGATCTGTTGACTCAAGAAATCACTTAAACAGAACCTGTCAGACAAAGTGAAGCAGGCTAAAAGATCTCAAAAAGCAACACATCATGCCACGATCTAAACAAACAGCTGAGAAACAAAGTCATTGACATCGATCAGTCTGGAAAGGGTTACAAAGCCATTTCTAAGTGTTTGGGACTCTAGTGAACCACGGTGAGAGCCATTATCCACAAATGGAGAAAACTTGGAACAGTGGTGAACCTTCCCAGGAGGGGCCGGCCTACCAAAATTACTCCAAGAGCGCATCGACAACTCATCCAGGAGGTCACAAAGGAACCCAGATCATCATCTAAAGAACTGCAGGCCTCACTTGCCTCAGTTAAGGTCAGTGTTCATGATTCAACAATAAGAAAGAGACTGGG
>VUQI01002473.1:2368-24916 GCA_015106735.1 Paratilapia polleni | reverse complement strand
TCTTTTGATTTGAAGCTCTCTTTTTCAGAGGAGCCACAGTATCCAGCGTCATACGCAGAACTGATGTAAGACTATCAACAAAATGATCGACCTCTGTGGGAGAGACGTTTAGGTAGCTGCTCTGTATTGTGTTGGCACATGGCATTGAAGAGGATAAAAGTGGAGGAATTGCATCCTTAAACTTAGTTACAGCACTTTCAGAAAGACATCTACTGTAATAAAATTTATTCCCCACTGCTGTGTAATCCATTATTGTAAATTCAAAAGTTACCAAGAAATGATCAGATAAAAGAGGGTTTTCAGGGAATACAGTTAAATGATGAAGAGATAATCAGTGTTATTCACTTGACTTGTCAGTGGTCATAATGTTATGCCTGATCGGTGTATTCAGTAGGTATATTGTTCTGTTCACCAGGGTTTTCTCAGTTAACCAGGCCAACATTTGCCATTTAACACTGAAGACAAAGTGCAGCTGAGCCTGATGAGTGTCAGAGCTTTATTGTTAATAATTATGTTACAAACCAAAAGTGTGCATATATTGTGTGTTAAGACATTTCATTCGAAATCACCAATTACTGGACATGAGTGAAACCCATCAGTGAGCAAGTAATTTCTCTTCTGTCACTTAAGCGTCAGTCTGATGAAACAGCATCCATTGGTGCTTCTCCTAAGCTCATCAGTAGTCCTCTTATCTCATATCCAGATGTTAGGCATCACTCTTCACCCCTGATACACCGCCAGTGTCCAGACAGCATTGAGGGATTTTCCTACATAGCTCATAGCAAATTACAAATACTGTGTGACTGTCCATACAGACATGGACTCAACTCTTTTTCCTTCAGTGTTTCCTTTTTGTCAAGTGATTCAGGCCCTGTTAGTCTCCCAGGAGGCAAAATCTCTCCATTGTGTACTGGGTCTGCCCGAGGCCACCTCAAATGGCTCCTTTTGATGCGGAGTGTCGGGTCTACTCTGAACTCCTCCCAAATGACTGAGCTCCCACCCTGTCTGTAAGGCTGAGCCCAGACACCCTTCTAAGGAAGCTCATTTCTGCAGCTTGAATCCGCGACCTTATTCTTTTGGTCACTACCAACAGTTCACGGTCATGGGTGAGGGTAGGAACGTAGACTGACTGGTAAATTGCCTTAATGCTCAGCTCTCTACTACAATGGACCTGTATAGTGTCATCACTGCAGACGCTCCTGTCTAAAACATAACACATTATTGGAAAGATGTGAGAATGAACGCTACCTTAGTCTCATGATCAAGTTTCAGCAATGCATCATCACTGAGCTTGCGGCATTACGATTTAACACTCTCAAAAATAATTTTAGAGGAGTGTGTGAAATTGACCAAGGAAAAATGACATGGTGAGAGGGAAGATGAGAATGATTTTTGGCTAGAGAAAACAAAACAAAATGTCCCCAAAAAAAAGAGAAAGAGGAAAATACATCAGAGACAGAGAGACTTCAGAGAACTACAGAGGATACAGAGATGCAAGCAGATATCCAGGTTTGTGGGCTTGTAAATTTTAAATTTAATACTTTGTATGTATTTGACTGGCTAAAGCAGTGGATCACAGGGCTCTGATATATGGTCAAATGCCCCCTGTGGCAGGAGGAGCCTCTTCTGCAGAAAAGTAGCGCTCTCATTAAAATGAATGAGAAGAAGAAAATGACAAAGAAGATGAAAAAGTAGGGAGAGGAGGCGTGCTCAGCTCTAATCTTAAAGCCCAGCAGACTCCTGATCTGAGGGCAGGACATAAGTCTCCTCTGGGTTTTAAAATGGAGGAGAGATGCTCTGACAGAGGCTCCTACTCTGAGAGAGGGAGACAGTGTATGTGTGTGTGTGTACAGTATGTGTTTGAATGCATGCATTTAGCTACACTTCATGTGTATCCATGGAGCTGCTTTAATTTCACTGTGACTCTACTGTGCTTTTTAGCTCTTAAGAACAGTGAATGTTTCACTTAAAGCTGCATACTTCAAAATAAATCCGTTCCACCAGCCTAAAATGCAGGGCTGTGTTAGAATATCAGACTATTCTTGGATACTGTTATTTCCTTTTCTAAGACACACATCTCACTTCTTTAGTTTTTGTCATTTTCTTTAGTACGCTGAATGTGACTTCATTATCTTCAGCCAGTGTCCCCATTACTGGAGGAAGACTTCAACCATGCGGCCCTTATAATACCAAATTGATTAGTGCATTAATCCACGTCACATTACTGCTGCTTGGTCATACAGAACTTTGAAATGGAGAACAGCAGGAGTTTTGTCTCTTCTGCCATATCAACCCTAAACAAACTGCCTCATTAAAACTGATGTATACATCCAGAACCATCTGTGTGTGTGCATTCGTGTTAATATAAAAAGGCATGGGCTGGGATACAAATAGGTATAGTCAGGTGAAAAACAAAGTTTTCAGAGGACTCTATGCAGCCCTGTGAAAAACTGTGTACACTCTTACTACTAATAGGAATTAAGAGGGTAATTGGCAGCCAGGTGCTGCTAGTTACTTAGCAAGAGTGACCACCTCTATAAAAGCAAAGTTTTGGGAGTTTGCTGGTCTGCATTCAGGTGTGTGTTAACAGAATGCCACAGTCTTCCCAGGAGTAGATGTCCCAGCAAATTCACCCCAATGTCAGACTGTTCAGTGCTCAGAGAAATTGCAAAAAACTCAAGAGCTACATGTCAGACTCTACAGGTCTCAGCTAGCAGGTTAAATTTTGAAGTTCATGACAGTACAATTAGAAAAAGACTGAACAAGCATGGCTTGTTTGGAAGGGTTGCCAGGAGGAAGCCTGTTCTCTCTAAAAAAAACATGGCAGCACTGCTTTGGTTTGCAAAGTTGGATCTGAACAAACCACAAGACTTCTGGAACAATGTCCTTTGGACAGATAAGACCAAAGTGGAGATGTTTGGCCATAATGCACAGTGCCACGTTTGGAGAAAACTAAACAGAGCATATCAGCACAAACACCTCATACCAGCTGTCAAGTACCGTGGTGGATGGTGATCATTTGGGCTTTTTTTGCAGCCTCAGGACCTGGGCAACTTGCAGTCATTAAGTAGACCTCAAACTCCTCTGTATACCAAAGTATTCTAGAGTCAAATGTGAAGCCATCAGTCTGACAGCTAAAGCTTGACCCAAACTGGGTCACACAACTGGACCCAGTTGTTCCCCAAAAACCAATCAAGTTGCTGCAATGGCCCAGTCAAAGTCCAGACCTCAACCTGGTTGAAATGTTGTGGTGGGACCTTAAGAGAGCTGTTCATAAACAAATGCCCACAAACCTCAATTAACTGAAGCAACGTTGTAAAGAAGAGTGGGCCATATTTTACTCCACAATGTCAGAGACTGATAAAGTCATATAGAAAATTATTATTTCAAGTTATTTCTGCTAAAGGTTGTTCTACAAGCTATTGAATCAAGGGGTGTACTTAAAAGGCTACTCTTTTATATTTTCCCCACTGCAGACACTTTTTTTTTTTCATCATTTGTGGGCATTTATGCCTTATTAGATCTTGGTGGTCAAGAGGTGATGCAGGTAAGGGAGACAGGATGCAACAGCAGTCCTCAAATGGATTTAAAGCTGCTCTCCACCCTCTAATCATTCAAAAGTAATGTACTCTGGCCAGAATATAGAATGACCTTGATAACATGATGACCCTGGAAATAAATAAAACCTGTACCTGTGTAGTTTATCAGTTACAGAATCAAACAATCTTTTGGAGGTCTTTTTGAGTTCATCACTTTAAATCACAGGCTAGCAGCATTAATGCTACAAACAACCCATATTTCAAAACTTTGTACAAGAGTTTAGTTGCACTGGTACTCTCTGCTGTCAAAAAATAAAACCTGATGTAGTTAATGTCCAGTCCTTGAGTTTCCTCTCTTTCCAACACATATGAAAAATCTTTTATTTGGACCAATATGGCACTGCGCTAAAAAACAAACAAACATGTTTTTCTGCAGTTAAAATTACAGTTTAGACCTTGATTAAGATGAGTGCAGTTAGACAGCAGATATATTGCATCTTGAAAGCAGGAGTGCTGTGTATGTCACATTTAGTCTCCCTCAACTTCTACAAATAAGGTCCTGCCTTTGCTTTCCTCATTTTCCACAATTTTCTGGTTCCTCGTTTTGGTGTAATTTATTCTCAGATTACACATTTATTAAATCACATTGCTAGCAGACCAAAATGAGCTAAATAACAACTCAATTCAGAAAAAAACAAAAGTGAACTTTGGAGTTTATACAGCTTTGTTTCAACTGCAGGAACTGTCCCCAGGGACTAGGGGGACTTAAAAACTTGATAAAAAGTCTGTATTTTTACAATATTTCTGAACTGAATCCTACACATTGAAAGTCGGGATATTTCTGTGAGAAAAAAACATAGCAGACAAAATTTGTGGGCTGTATTTGCAAAGTCACTCAGTTTCTTGAGGTAACTTCTCTTTTGACTCAGACTGTTTTGCTCCCCAAAAGTCCCTGCACAGGGGTTAGGACTTTTAGAGGACATTAGTTAAATGTTGCTAATTGGTCAATCAATATTTATAAGGTTAGGGTAACGATAAGGTGCCATGTGGTATATATGGATGTGATGTTGGCTTGTTGGGTCTAGACTGCAGCTGAACCATTCTAGTTTTCCTCTGCATTTACAGTCAGATTTTTTAAAGCACTCTTTAAAGCAAGATTTTGTCAAGATTTTGTGCTTTAACACATCGACATGAAGCTATTGGAAGAAATTCTACCACAGATGAACTGTCAATAAAGTCCAAGTCTTGAGACAGCTTAAGGTCTCCCATAAATTTCATTGAGGTTGTCATGTTGTATCCAAAAAAATATACAGCGAAACAGCCATCACTTTCCCAAACACTGCTTGACTTGAATGGCTTTAGTGCTGTAGAAATGTAGATAAAAGGCGGAAGGCACCTCTGGTTTGTTGAAAAGTTCCTAGGCAGCACCATTGTAATTCCTAGTTGTTCTTGCTATGGTAATGCAAGAACATGATGCTGTAATATAGTGCTGTTTTGTCAGATGCTACCAGTATCTCTCCATTATGCACAAGTTGTGCCTGGTTGTGGCAGTATTGGCTGCTAATAGAGAATGATCCATTTTAGAGACCTACAAAGTCTATGATAGGAAGTTGGAGGGCTGAGGGTGGCCTCATTCATAGGTCTGTCAGCCCATTTGGCACTGACAATAGTTTGATTCCAAAAATAACCTCAGGTTTTGAAGATGAAATAATTATTAAGTGATTAACTTCTCTGAGTAACTTCACATCAGCACAATAATTCACTGGGGAATGTGATTAACTAAATAAATCCAGTGAGAAACATTCTGTGGGCAGAAGCCAAGTTGTTCACAAAAGAAGTGAGGGAAAATGGCACAAACAAACACAACTCATTTCATTATGTATTTTTATATTTTTCACTCTGTGTTAAAAATCATAAATGATGTGTTAACTCCCAGAATAAGTGCCTCGAGCACTGATTAAAATTAATGCTGCAGTACAAGCTGTTTACTCTTGTTAATGAATTGTGTTTCAAATGGAGGACTTAAACACCATCAGGCTGTGTGGAGTCGGCAGACATGTTAAGCTGATTCTGGTTTTAAAGTTCACGATTTTGTCCTAATGCCAGGGCTTTAAGTTTGTGGAGCTTTAAATAAGCAGCGATAGCTTTGTGTCACTTTCTCAAAGTACTGTTTTGAAATTTCTGCTGTTTCACAGCTGTCATTAGCCGACCCTTTGAGAGTCAGGTAAGAAGAAATCCAGGTGAGATGCTTCTGTCTGAACTTTCTGAGCTTGAGCTGGAGATTCTTAAATTGTCATCATCGAGGATTACCCAGAAAGAGTCACTAATATGGATTTATTCCAAACCCTTTTCCGTGAATGATATTGGAATAGCAATTGGTTACTTGATTGTCTGTACAAAAAACTCTGCTATACGTCCATGTATATGAAAAAACCCTCAGGAAAGTTGATTAAGTAATTTTCTTTGTGGTAGCACACAACAGCGCTGGCTGCCTGAAGGTGTCTGGTAGGTGATGGGATTCACTCGCCCAAGAATATTATTATTGATTTTGATTTTGAGCTACGGCCTACTGAATACACCGACTTGTTTTTTCAACAGCAAACAGCAGTAGTGGGAGCTATTGTTCAGCTCTAATGACATCATTTGGCAGGGATGCCTTCTCTCCCCTGAATGGGTGGTGTAAATATATTTATTTATCTCTTTCCAAGGCAAGTTCGAGAGGGGAGAGGAGATTACCTGTCGAGATTATGCCTGATGATTAATGTTTGTTTGGGCACTGCAAGATAATGCGCATTTGATTTAATGACTAAAATGAATCGCTTCTTTGCAACTTGCAACTTTAAATAGCTGTTTTGGAAGCAAGGGAGTTTATGGAGGAATAAAATGTCTGAATTTCTAAACAGCAGAAAGATTAAAAGACAGAAATTCACTAAATAGCCTTATGCTTCATGTAATATTGACAGTAATGTCTTCTTCATGGTCATGAAAAAATATAAATGATTAATGAAAATGAGAAAAATATGTTTGAATAATGTATGTTATTAAGTGTACAATTAGAAGGCTTTTATGTAACCATGAAATGTTATGCCCATTTTCATGCAGATGTCTGTGGTGAGCTTAACATCATGCATTTCTTGATGACAAGTTTTCATGTTTGGAAAAAAAAAGTTTAAAACCTCCCTCAAGGCAATGGGAAGCAATTACTGATCACATATTCACACCTTCCAAACACATAAGCAGTTCAAAAAATCTTTACAGAACAACAGTATCCACTTCATGTTACAAACAGGCACCTCCAGTGTACCAGATGTCAAAGAAAAACCATTAGCTGTGCATACCCCCCCTTTTGTTTTTGCCAATTTCATTAACAAAAAAGTTATTGAAATCAAGGAGTTGGTGGATTTAAATGTAGTTCGTCAAATACATCTGCACCACAGGGAGGATCTGTTGCCTAAAATGTAGATCACACCTTTAGAAGGGTGCCATAAAATAAAAAGGAAGGTAGGGGGTAAGTTTTCATACAAATATGAAGCACATCAGCTCATGTTGGTTCCTGCAGCAGAGCCTGAAGCTAATTCCCATCAGCGCTCCCATGTTCTTACAACTATTCCCTCTGTGGTGTGTTTGTGCCACATTAGTGGCATTTATATTAAGTGAGCCAAGAGGCTGCAGTTAGTGCAGACAACCAGAAGTGATGGACCACAGCCCTGCATCGGGCCTCCAGTTATCTCCCCTCCTCCCCTCATGAGAGGCAAACTACTAATAAATGAATCACTCCAGCTGTTTTATTTCATGGTGGCTATGCAGCAGTGAGCTGAAGGGCTTTCACCATGGCAACACAAACAAATCTGGTATCATTACTGTGTAATCGCTTTTCAACAATCAGTGGCATGTGTTGAGCATATCTGTTATTCTGAAAAACATTTCACCACTCGGGGTAATCTTTTCCCACCAAGGTGTGTATTTTATGTATAGAAATAAAACATCAAGGTCAACAGCCTCATTGTGTCAGGTATTCTTTGGTTGGACCTTCTAACCAACACAATTACATAAAATTGGAAGCTGTTGGACTGGGACCTGTTCCAGAAAATAGGTTTAGTGAACACCCCTGAGATGAGGGAAACCGAGTTCTTTCAGTTCCAGAAAGAGCATCATCTTAAACTCTGTGTCAGTTACCAGGGTAACACTCTAAACCTAACCTGGCGGCTGGCAGGTTTTCTTCAACAAACTGATTTTCTCCCTGACTCGTCCCTCCCTGCTGCAACTGAAGCAGCCGTCTGACACTCGTTTCATTCCTGATTTCCTCAAAGCACATAACAAGCAAATTAATCTGCCGAAGTTTACATCTTCACAAGTGAATAAACATTTATCATGCTGTAATTGGTCACACTGCTGGAAAAATGACTATCACAGTTGGAATCTTGTTGGAGATGATGTGAATATTTGAGTGAGGATGAAACTGAAATGACTTTAAGATTCTAAAACTGGACTAAATGTAGTTTAAAGGGAGTTTTTGAACCCAGGCTGCAGGCAGTCTGAATGGATTCTGACAGCATTTCGTGATGAAATATGTTCACATATTTTAACCTGACCTGACAGGTTAAAGCTGAAAAAGTGGCTTTAAAACTTAAATGTAAAATTTCACATTTACCCAGCCTTTCATATTAAGGAAAGGTTGGGTAAATGGTGACCAACTGGGCGCCAAATGACTCTCACCTCCTTGCTCTTTACCCATGATGAATCCTTTCTCCTTTCCCAGATAGCACATCCTTGACTCCTCTCCTCAGGTCTTACTCCCTCCCACCAGAGATGCGAGTGGAGGAGTCGAGGAAGAGACACCAGGAGAGATGAGTTACAGTAGATGGCATTTAACAAAATGATATATCCTCAGTACAGAGCCTCATTTTAAAATATATCAATTAAATATGACGTTTTACACAATAACATCATAAATTGTTTTGTTATTCAACTACAGCTGTATTTTATGATTTCAGATGTAACAACTGGTCTGGAACCCCAACTGGTCACAGCAGATGGCTGCCCCTCCCTTTGTCTGGTTCTGTGGAAGGTTTCTTCCTGTTAAAAGGGAGTTTTTCCTTGCCACTGTCGCCAAGTGCTTCCTCATAGGGGGTCGACTGACTCCTGGGGGTTTTCTCTCTAATATTGTAGGGTCTTTACCCCACAATAGATTTACATTTTTTTTATTGGTAAAAGGTAGAAACTATGATCTCACAGTTGGTGATCTTGAATAACTGAAAAAAACCCCCCCAAAACATTTGAATTAAAAGGAGAAGTTGTCCTCCTCTCACCATATTTGTATATTCCAGCTGTGTGTGACACCTCTTTAATATATAGAAGGTAAAAGACACTTCTGCATAGGATACACCTGTGCATCCTTGATCCAAGGTCTTTATAGGTCGTCCGGCAAGCATCCTCTCTCCTCCAGATGCATTTTAGGAGATTGGAAAACTGAGATTGATTTCCAGTTCACAGGCAGGAGAACGAAGCACAAGAAGAGACGGGGAGGCACAAATTAGTGAAATGAGAAAAGCCTTTGGTCTCGGAGCTCCACTGAAGATGGCTTTCTTTCACTACATGCACACACACATGATTAACTCAAGCATTAAACTAACTCTGATCAGCTTTTCTGGAACAGAAATGAATCAACAGAGGTTTAGACCGAGAGTTTGTTAAACCTGCTTTCTGGAATAAGGCCCTGGTCCAGCAGCTTCAAATGCTTTGTGTAAGTGGCATCAGTTGAATAAAATAAAACAGGCCTTATAATACCTTTCATGTCATGCTCAGCGTGGAGCTTGGAGTTAATCATTTGTGAGTCATGACAGGTTAAGTGACTCAGGACCAGAAAAAGACAAAGGTGCATGACTTGGTCAAAACACAGAATAAACTCAGTAAATTAATGGTTTAATAAAAAGGCTAGGGTCAGATTGGAAACTACTCACACAAAGCAGAAAAAAACAGTTCAAAACACAGAAAACAAAGGATGCAGCAGACCTAAAAGAGGTTGGCTAGAAAAAAAGAAAGTACAAAGACAAACTGATAAATGTAAACAGATACAGGGGAGGTGTGTGTATATTATATCTCTATATCTATCTATTTATCTATCTACACACACACACACACACACACACACATTTCATCTCTTACAGTTAAAAGACTTGCAAATTGTATAACACTTGATTCTAAGTCTGACTTTGTAAATAAATTAATCAAAATTTGTTTCCCACAACACAGGACCACAAAGCCATCTTCTTAAAGAGGGAAGGCTCGGCCAGCACAGCACTGCATCGACATGTGCACACTGCACATCTTTTCATATGCTGCACACTATTTTTGTTAAATTTATGTTTATTTTTGTACACAAACTCTTAACTGCACAACTGTGATTTTTGTTGTTACAAATGAATACTGATACTTATCTGCAGTTGCTGTAACTTGTATTTTGCACCTGTCAGGTTAAAATATGATGAAAGTCCTTTAAGATTTTTTATCATATTGTATATCGACATTTCTCTTAAACATGTGGAGTTCTTTTTAGCCACATTGCCTGTGACAACTGGCAAAGGAGACAAAGGACTACATGTTCACAGAGAGCGACTACTTTTTAATAATGAACCGGTGAAAACAATCAGGGAGTCAAAAGGAGCAAGTAAAACGAACTAAGACACACAAGAAAAAACTACCAAAATTAAACAGATAGTGACAAGGGGTTACACAATGTGGGCTCACTGAGAAAGACTCACATAGTGACCCAAACCAGTATTAACTGTAATCAAGTTACTAAGTGTAACTAGCAGAGATAGGGCAAAACAGAAGGCAGAAGAAACTAGAAACAGAACAAAACTCCAAAATATAACAGAAGACTGAGAGACACAGGTTAGAGGTAAACATTAAAATCACTGGAGAAGTGATCTGACAGTGTCACATAAGTTGTTTCTGTAATCTCCACTTCTGCATCAGGTTGCGCAAAATAAGGCCCATGTTTTTAATTAGCTTTTACTTTTACCATCAGTAGGGATTTGTATGTTAACTCCAGTCAATACTTTACACCTGCTACATTAACATTTTACCTGAAGAAGTCAGTAAGCTTCATTTGCACCACCTCGCACCATGTATGTGGATAATTAAATGTTAGCACTTCACAAATCCTGAGAGCCACACTGTCTAAAAAAAGACACTGTGCAGGTGGAGTGATAGCACGTGCTGAGCCTGCACTGTACAAACTCTCTGTACTGCATTTGAAAGACACTATCAGCCTAATTACCAAGTTTAATAGCCGATTCTGCCCATGTGAATTAGCAAAATTTGTTAAATGAGATCCTTTGCTGCTCTCGGGGAGCCACTGGTGTATTTTATTGTCATGCAGAAGTTGGCAGAATTTGGAGAAATCATGAGAATCTGAGTGCACCCAAGAGCACACAAGCTCATTATGTCCGCTGTATTAGGGCTGTCCTTTAAAATGTCTTTAAAAATGTATACTTTCTGCCATTTGGAGTTTTACACATCCTCTTAATAAGAGATGATATGAACTCAAGGTCCAAGTTATCTTTCTAAAATCCCCAGATATCACAAATTTCTAAAAGTAACATTGAACAACCCTTTAACATCCCCTGGTTCCCTTTTGTAACCAGGATTTTTGATTTTTAATTTTAATGTGAAAACTCCAATATCCAGAACATTGAACATAGGAATTGAGGCAAGGATGTTGTCATTAAGTCAGTACCATCACAAATAAATCTGCTCTACAGATTTTAGCTCTTCAGTATCCCTTATGGAATTATGTTTTGGCATTATTTTGCATTTCTAATCCCAGTGCAGCAACTAATCTTATGTATCTTAGCAAGTCAGGCTTTTGCAGCATCAACTGTAGACCCAGAGTCATAAGTCCAGTTCTTCTCTCCAACCTCTCCTTATCCACAGAACAGTTTGCTTTTCCAGCAATGCGCAACACTGCTCACTGCTCAATACATTTACACAAGATCACCTGGGAACAAAAGAGTACAATCCAAGGTCTTTTACTGCTGGCCTCTAAAAAGCTGTTGAAGGATAAATGCAATTTCCTTTTTGCACTTTCAGTTTTTCAAGGTGTTTGAGGCTCAGTTTGGGTTTTATTTAGTAGCAAAAGTTCAAAACACATAAACAGTGTCAGAATAACAAAGAACAAGGGATGACTGGACAAGAAAATTTCCAAGAAAGGCTCATTCATCACCTGTGCCTAAGTAACAATATCAAAGAAAGGAAGATGTATGGACTGGTGTAGCAGCACATTGCTAACTGACAGCAAACAAGTCTTGATTTTACAACCACAACATAAAAAAGAAAAAAAAAGGAATAAAAACGAGCCGCTTTAGGCACAGAGACAGAACAAGGCAACCCAACGAGGCAGATGACTTCTTTACCTAAACCAGGTTCACCAAGAGGTTAAAAGGGATATTTTCTCCTCCCAGCTTTCACCAAGTACTTGTTTATAGCGAATCATTGGGTTTCTCTCTATAATAGTGTATGATTTTTGGCAAGTTGCAACATTGAGAACATTCAGTTCCTCTTGAGAACATTCAGTTCCTCTAATGGCCACATAAGGGTGGCTCCAAAAGTGAGTCGATCCACAGAGTCCCATGTTAAAAAACAGAAAACAACAACACCACCACCAGATATTTGTAGCCTAGACCCCTCATAACTGTACAGGGGAGCATTTTTTTTTAATATATAACTCACCATTTACATTTTATTAAGGATTCAAGTTTAGGGGAAGAGCAAAGGCAGAAACAGGCAGCAGTAGCTGCTAGCTGTCTGCCAGGTGTTGTTGTTTCCTATTGGAACATTTTCAATTCAAATAATATGGCTTGCTTTGTGGCTGTTTGAACATACAGCCTGAAGTTCTTTGGTGAGTGAAATTCTACCTTTTAATTTTCTACATTAATTAGGACTGATCCGTGACTGTGTGATAGAACCACACAGTGTATGGGTACAGCTTGCTAAACAAGCTAGTGTTAGCTGATAACTTGGCAGTCCACCCTCTCATCCAATTGTGTTCACTTCTGCCTCCAAAAACAAAACGTGGCAGCAGCCAAAATGCTAAAATTTAAACATTAAAATGGGGGACTTCACACACTCCAGTGGCTTCATCCATCTTTTATATACAGTCTCTGGTTTTTACCTTAAAAACTGTACTGATTTAGATGAAGATAGTGATTAGAGATTTTCAATTAATCCTTGTAAAACCTGTAAAACTGGGCAGTATGATTAGCACTGTCGCCTCAGAGCAAGGCGGTTCCTGGTTTGGACCCTGACTGGGGTCGCTCTGTGTGGAGTTTACATGTTCTCCCTGTGTCTCCCTGGGTTTCCTCTGGCTTCCTCCCACAGTCTAAAGACATACACGTTAGGTTGGTTGGTGATTCTAAATTGACCATGGATGAGAGGCACATAAAGTACTTAAAGTGTATAGAATAAAACACTGTATGAATGCATGGTTAAATGAGGCTGGTAGTCTAAAGTGCTTTGAGTGGTCAGTAAGACTAGAAAAGTGCTATATTAATGCCAGCCCATTTTTGTTTGGCCTTTTAGCTCTGCTAAAGTAAGTATGCCATCATAATAAGCTGGTTTGTCATTGATGCAAAATATGCGCACCCAGTAGTGATGAAAAGCAGCTAATGCTTGTCAAGTACAGATCTCAAAATAATTACTTAATCATTACAGGAAAGTAATCTTAGAAGGAAAACATAAACTGACTTGTTTGTGGCCACACATACACACTGAGAAGTCAATGAAAAAATGTGGCAACACACTGAGTTCCTCTATATTTAATTAGAAGAGTGGAAAAGAGTAAAGTGGAAAGTGGAGCTTTTGAGTGATGCTGGACTTGTGGCTGTTTACAGTCACTGCAGACTTTAATTGGCTTCAATCAAAACTTTCAGTGTTTAGGGTGGATTGACAAATTTATGTATCACTGCAGCTTCTCAGCTCTGTTCATATTAAAAATCTAAATTCTGTCAGCCCACATTTATTTATTCTGCTGATCTGTAAAAATGAAAAAGCCTTTGAATTATTGAACCAAAAAGGTGGAGAATATCATCATTTACTGTATATTTCTGCTACCGGCTGTCATGCTTTGCTGAGCTGTTTTAAAGCTTCTACTCTTCTGAAAGAAAACTGAATCTCCAATGGAAATCCTGTCTTGCCCTCTGGATGTTATTCCAATTAAACATCAAAAAACAGCTCACTGGAACAGATGGTCAAAAAGTATGCAATCAATCATTAATAATCACTTGGCTTGTGATTTGTCTCATTTTGAACATGCTGTTCATGAAGCTCTCAAAAAAGAAAAAAAAATAGATTATATTTAAAAAAAAAAAGAAAAAAAAAAGGAAGGATTTGCCCCAGCAGTCACAAGCCTGTCTCCAAATTCCTTATTTATCTCAAGTTTTTCCTGTCAGAGGCTATGTTTTATTAATAAAAAGCACAACTTTGAGAAATTTGAGTCAGGTTTTGGAGCACTGCACAAGGACTGAGACATTTTTCTCCTCCTTACTGCTGCTCTAATACTTTTAGTCTCAGGGCACCATTTTACACCATAGACCGTAGAATTCGACTTAATATCCTGAACAGTGATTTGTTACCACAGACTCTGGTCTCAAATGGTCCAGATCACACCTTGCTGTTAGGCAACTTTTTGTTGTTTCAGTGACTCCATCATCTTCTGCAGTCAGTCAGTGTGTGTGGTTTCCCCTGTGGGCTGTTTTCCACATTCATAGTGGAAGCAGAACAAAACTTTTCCCTTGTGCTTTACAGCCTGTTACTCCTTGAAAGATGAAATAACGGTTGGCAATTTTACTTTGTAATTACACATCATGAACTTTGCCACGAAAATTACAGAAAAATAAAAAATTACATCTAAATGTAACCATTGTGTTGTTTACTTGCTTGTTTAATACAATTAAATTCAATTTTAATTCACAACAAAAGTCACCTCAAGGTGCTTTGTGAACCTGGATTGTGTCCTCACTCCTTATAGCCCAACAGTTTGCATTTTAGTGAGCAGAAGTTTGCATACTTAAGAATCCTTTTGTAGCACACACACAAGTGCAAAGTCTTACAATGGTAATTTTGAATCTATTAAATGTATGCATTGTGTTGTTAGTTTGTTAGCTGAAAGTAACACACAGGTTCCCAACACTATGGTATTAAGCCAAATTCTAGACTAAAACAACTATCTAAACCAGACTAACAGAAATCAGCTTTCTTAGTCATGGGTTGAGATAGTCCTAGAATTAACCTAGTCCTGAATTATATAAACAGATTTCCTGAAGTAAGATTAGAGGTACTCCAGGACTAAATTGAAGCTTAAATCAAACCTCCCAGGAGGTAGGTTTAACTAACTAACTAACAACTCTCTTGTCAGAGAAAACACATGGCTTACTTGAACTATGTTAATGAAGATCAATGAGTACCACCAGCTAGACAAATTCTTCGTGACAGAAGTGACCCATTTCAGCAATTTGATGAAATTAGCTTTCATTCATTTAAGATGCCATCATTGCAACAGCTCAGTGGTATGCAGTGACTTTTACAGAAAGGCAAGCAGAGATGATTTCCTTCTCATACTGAAGGTACTTTATTTTCTTGAAGTTAAATATCCAGCCTTTCATGGATGGTGAGTCTTTTGTTCTGGTGACCAGTCCTGACAGACATTGACAACCTTGCTTCTGATGGTGTGGAGGGTAAACTGCTTTGCAAGACCTTATTGGAAGAAGAAAAGCTCATGAAACAAAATTCATCAGATGTTATGTAGTTTAAATGAGATTTTTCACATCAGATGACACAAACAACTGAAAGTTTCAAAGAAGAGAAATGAAAGGCAGAGTTAAAATGTTTCATAAGATGTTGGTGTGTGATCCCTCATTTGAACTGTTTAGTCATCTGCTCTCCAAGGGTGCTGGTTCTCCATTCTTCCTGCCAGTAACTCATCCAGCTGGTCTTTGCCCTCATTTGCAGGCCCTCCATCAGTTTTAAACCTCAGCTTTTTTAAATTCGTTATTTTCTTCCACAACACCTGTGTAGAATTAGTGTTGTGATGTCTCCTTGGTGATTTCACAAAAGAGTAAGGAGATAAAGCTGACGATTCTTACCTGAAGTTTTTGTATTGTTCTTGTAGATGCATGCACTGAGGCACTGACTTCCTTATAAAGATATCCAGGTATTCATTTTCTTTGTTTCCAGAGCTGATGTGTGCTGTTTATCTTCAGTGATGGAAATTATAAGTTGTATTGAAACTTTTTGCTTTGAGAGGTTTCGCACACTCCACAAAGTTTTGTGATCAGTCTCTTGTCGATTGCCATTGTTTTCCTTGCTTCTTGAGTTCCAACCAATTTTAGGCTTTTCTTGGTCCATCCTGTGTTTCATAGGCAACCTCAGTCCATCTTAGCACAGGTGGTTTTAAACTAATCTTGTTTAGTATAGTCCAGGACTCTGTTTTCCAGGTGTTAGTAATCAGTAGTTAATCCTGTGTTTTACAGAGCCACCTTTTATGCCAGGATTAATTATTGTGGATTTAGGCCTATTCCTGGCTTACTTTAAATCTTTTCTGGTAAACTTCCCATATATGCTTTACTGTCATACGGGCAGTAAGTATGGACTCAAACACAGGACTCTGAGACAAGAAAAGTTTATTTACAGGATTTTCAGGAGACACAGAATCAAGAATTTTAAGCAGGTGAACAGACAGGTAAGTGGCTTCCTTACAGGGGTCACAGCAGGTCGAGGTGAGTATAACTGATTTACCCTGAAGTTTTGAATGGTTAGCTTACTTGTCTTTCATTGGCAGGCTGTGAGGAGGCAGGCAGGCAGGCAGGCTGGCCAGAGATGTCGAGAGAGGATTCAGAGGAGAGCAGTGGAGAGTGGGCAAGCAGGTAGGTAAGTGGTGAGGGTTGTTTTCTGGGCAGGAGATGACTGGATTGCAAATTCAGGCAAGTTTACTTTGCAAGAATGAGCCAGAGAATTTCTACAGGGTAACAAAATCCAGAAAGGAGCTTCCAGCAGACTTCACACTGGGCACTTTACTAGGGAACAGACAAGAAAACAAAGCTAGGAATCTCATGAAGCTAGAAAACGAGAGTAAACACTGGAGAGCCTGATTACAACCGCAGAGAGTGGAGGTTTGAGCCGGTCTTTAAATACTACATGCTTGATGAATTGATGAGAGATTGGTGTGATGGCCTGACCTCCAGAAGACTGGAAAGCCTGCCCAAAGGTGGGCAAACCGAAAGGCCAGCACACTACTCCACCTGAGAAGTGACCGAGAGAGAGAGAGAGAAAGAGGAAAAAACAAACAAACAAACCCCAGCCTGCCAGGACCATGACACTTTACAGTTTACGTCGACACTGAATAATCTGTCTCAAATGCCCCAGAGACACAAGACAGACATGGTACTCCTGAATTGAAATCTATGTGAGAATTCTGCTACAGCAAAGATGGTGGTAGCAGTTTAACTTCCTGGGGGGAAAAAAAGTATTTTAAACCCTCATTTCATCCCAGATTTTACTGGTGACACATGCAGATTTTATGTCCCATTGACCGTTGAAATTAAAATTAATTTAGACAGTGCTTCAAACTAAGTGCTAAGGATAGTTTGAAGATGGCTGAGACTTGCTTCTAGAAGGACTTTGATCGAACTCCATGTTAACAGTCCCACTATGGTGGATGAATTCACGAGCACAACCCCCTGAGTGTAGGAAAAAAAAATTGTTCCTAGTGGCGCTCCTGACATGTGAGCTCTTCCACTGCAGACATTTGTTTGATATCTGGGTTGTTGCCAAAGGCCCAGCTTGACATGAAAATTGGGTCCGTTTGATATAGAATTTGAGTTGGCTGTCGGCACATGTTTGAGGTTCAGAGTGAAACTGCAGACTTTAAAGTGGTCAGTGCAGGACTTCCTGTCAAGATTGGTTCAAAGTTGGTCCGAAATCCAGAGAAGTCTAAAAAAAATATAAACTAAAAAATATAAAAATCAAACCAAACTGGACAACAGACTAAAGAAAGAAAAAAGATGAACTGACAAGGACAGAAAAAAAGACAAGACTACGTACAGTATATATCCTCACAGAGGGATGACTGGGAGACAAGACACAGGTGGGAACAAGGTATAGGTGGAAAAACTTAAAAAATGGGACAGACAATCAAGAATGGAGCAAAAGGAACAAAAGCAGGAAATACAACCACAACGAGACACATGAGAAAACAAACTTTCAAAGTAAAACAGGACGAACCAAAAGAAAAACATTTAACACTGAAGCATGAAGATAGAAGCAGGCCAGAAGCTAAGGAGACAACCTTGAAGGGACAGAGCTCAAATTTAAACTAGGCATGGTTTTTGATTGTTATGGGCAGAGCCACAGAAGGTTTTGATTGCACCTCATACATTACTACATTGATAGTTACCTTTGGGTAACTTTTTTTCTTTTCTTTTCTTGCACCTCCCATTCATGTATCTTCCTTGTGTTATCTCATCCCAGAGGGGAATGCATGCAAGGCCAAATACAGGTGTGCTTACTACCTTGCTAAGTAAGTATTAATATGTTAATCAGTCTTCCAAGCTCATCCCAGAAAACACAGTTTACAGACAGAATAGAGGGCTCACTGTCTGTGTGGCTCATTATCATTATTGTGCATTTGTGGATGAATTACTGATGCAGTTGCTGCTGAGGAAGGTGGTAATTGGATGTCAGTATCTGTATGAGAGGTGGAGACTAGACTGATGAACGGTGGGGATTATTAATTTGCTCTCATTTGGATAAGAGGGAACTTTTAGGACTACTTGATTGGATGTCGTGAACCAGAAGAGAGATGCCTCTTGGATTTTAAATTTAAAGGTTAACACGGAGAAGCAGGAGAATAAATGAACGGACAGGAGCAAAGGGGTGTGGCATCGAGGGCATAATGAATGAAGAAATAGAGGAGCAATAATAAAGTGGTCCTCCTGATTAAACTCTGGCTAAGCTCCATTAATTTGTAAGATTGTGGATACACAGAATATATATGATCATAAAAACAGCAGTGCTGGCAGCTGAACGGATTTAAATGAATGTTTTACAGATATAGCAAGAAAGATGAAGTTTAAAGCAGAGAAGTGTAACTTATTCTTCTAAGTTTTCTTCAAACTAACAAAACACAATTACTGTATCCTGGTTCAGCACAACCTGGAAACATACTATTTTGGATTTTGACATGATTCAGAAAGTTATGCTCCTTTAGTTTAGTTTTGTTTATTTATTGCATGTGTGCATAAAAACACACCAATCAGCCACAGCATTAAAACCAATGGTGGATAAAGTGAATAACGCTGATCATCTCATTACAGTGCGATGCTCTCCTGGAAAACCTTGGGTCCTGGAATTTAAGTGGGTGTTATTTTGACATTAAATACTAACCTAAACAGTATTGCAGACCAGGCTTCCACTTCCACACCACCATGGCAACAACACTCCCCAATGGCAGCTGTCTCCCTGTACATGGTAGTGCACAAAAATGTTCAGGAACAGCTGAGCCCAAAGTTGTTAGCCCAGCCTCCAAAATCCCAGGATCCTAATCCAGTTGAGCGTCTGTGGGATGTACAGGAACTCATTGCCTGGAAATGTCTGAGCTTTTTTTGGCAGCCTAAAGGGGCGCTATACAATTTAAAGGAAGCAGTTTTAATGTTGTGGCTGTTTAATGTAAGCATCAGTTAAAAAAATCTTTTGAAGCACTTCCCAAAGCAGGCAATCACCACTACTACAGTATTAACACTTCTTAGATCAAACTATTCTGTACGTTTAATGACCCTACAAAATGCACACCAATACATAACTATAAAGGGACAATTACTGCAACAGGTTTCTCAAAAGGACAGAGCTGGGTGTGTTGTGATCTTGCTCCTGACTGAGAAAGTTTAGACTCAAACTTTGTGTTTTTAAATTTGATACATACATTTTTTATATATTGTTGTGAACACATAAGGTCTGCATATTTTTTACAAAAAAACTCCAGAGAAGCTAAATAATGTCATCAAAGCATTTACTGCAGCTCAGCATCTCATTCTCAGATGTAAAATTGAAATTGTTCTTGCACTATATTGCATAAAGAGATGAGCTGCAAAAAATGATTGTTGCCTTTTTTTTTAGACTCATTTGCTGACATATGACTTACTCACAGAATCCTGCTGCTAATCACTGAGTGGGACAGAACAATAGACTCAGGGTGTTTGGGAGTTTCATTAACTGCATTTTCAAATTTTCATTATTGTTGATTAACACTTTTCTATTCCTCACAAATATTATACATGTACAAAGAAAATGAGTATCTGATCTGTTATCTGGATATTCCTTGATGAGTCCCTCTGCAGTTTCTCCCTTGCAGTTCTTTGTATGAAAAAACAGAGAGAACCAGAACATGCTGGAGGAATGACTTATTCCATCTTACCTGGAAATGCATTTGGACCACAGGAGGAGCTGGAGGTTGTGTCTGGGGAGGGGAGGATCTGAGCTACCTTACTCAGCCTGCTGTTATCCGAGTCTGGATGTTGATAGATTGTGAAAATGGATGGATGTACACTGCTTCTCATCTTGCAGCTGCACATACTGGATTTCCCAGAACAGTATTACCTCCAACAATACCTGTTACTTGAATATGTATATTCTGTTAATATTGTGACCCAACTCTCACATTCCTACTACACTACCTTAGAGGGTTATTAGCTGACATGGGGGTGTTATCAGCTAATGCAGCTCACATGGCCCTTCCAAGCTGTAAAAACTGGCATATGTGTTCATTCTGCCTCCATCTATCAGCCATTTATGCCATTTATGTACCTCTAACAACTTCATAACGCATATGACATATGCATTCTTGCATTGCTGACTTCTACACAGCACTGTTAGTTTGCATTAGTTAGATTTTGCATGATATAAGTAAATTTCTTGTGTGGACCTCCCACTTGTCACTTTAAGTCTGTTTGTAACAATCTGGTACCACATATCAATTGTAACTAAAATCAAGTTGAATCTAAATATTTAATTGGAAATAAACCCAATAAAAAATAACCTAAAAAAAACAAAACAAGGGATCATTCTAGCCACAAGAGGAAGTAACAAAAAGGTTAACAAAAAGGTTATTCAGTCGTGGTGCATTAAACACCCTGGTATGTTGCACAAATGTTGAACCTATGGCAGCTGATCCACTGTGTGCACTTCCTTTTCACACTGGCTTTATATAAACATTGCTAATAGGGTAACTAACACCAAGAGCACTAAAAGTAGTTTACACCTGCCCCAAATTCTTTTAAAGTCGAGGATCATGGTATCCCCATTTCAGTCATTTCTGTCCACTCCGTTTTTCTTTCTTCACCACCATCTTGATAAAAGAGGACCGCTGATGTGCCATTCCACCTTGCAAAGTTTACCTTATTGGCTGAAAATTGTGTTTCTGTAGCTTTAACCAACACAAAACACAGAATTTTAAGTGCTTTGCATGCATTACGTACCTTCTTCTTCTTCTTCTTCTTATTTGTATTTTGGACATCCAACTTCTCAAATTAATGTGGCACTCGAGTAAAACTTCTAACACACAACAAACAAGAAAAACATATATCACAGCCTATTTTATACTATTTGCAGGAAACATGTCCTTCAACCCAGAGAACATAGCAAAATGGCACACAGGCAATTTTCAGATTAAACGTGCTTTAGGTAAAAGCCAGAGGAGTAAGAGGGGATAGCTAGCTGCCACAGGGAAGGCAAACAAGTGAACTAAATCACCATAAAAGACAGAATCTGGCCACCAAACTCCTGCAGTGAAACGCCTGCAGAAGGAAAAACTGGACTCTTTCTGTCACTTGTTTTCATGTTTTTTTTGGCTCTTATCAAAAATGTATTTTTTCGCAAAGTGATGATCTAAGCATCTTAGTAATCTGGTAAAAATGCAGGAGCAATAATTTTGCATAATTTAAATTCACACGTTCAAATGCACACACATGCACTTTAACAAGGAGACACGTAACACTGATGACTCACTTTACTGACTAGAGAAAGAATAAAAAAATCAGCATTTTCCACAATCATCAGCCCAGTTCTTCTTTACTTCTTTTTTGCAATTACATTAAAGCCTGGTGTGTTGGGGTATCGCACACACACCAGAACTCCTAAGGTTTTCTATGTCCAAACAAGCATGAAGTTAAAAGAGCTGAACTCTAGATTAACTTTACCCCTCTGAAAATAATGTATAACACACAGTCTAGTTGTATGCGTGCTGATGCACCACATTTCTGCACTAAAAGGAGATGAAACCACTACCCTTACATATATCTAGAGAGCATCTCAGGGCTTTTCGGATTCCAAATTAGGAACTTTAACAGCAAAACACCACAGGTGAAAAGAGTTTAAAAAAAATCACTAGCTTCCCTCTTTACTTATACTAGGATATACCTCTCTCTAACATTGTAGGGTCTTTACCCTACAATATAAAGCACCTTGAGGCGACTGTTGTTGTCATTTGGCGCTATATAAATAAAGTTGAATTGAATAATATGATAACTTTTTTTGGATTCGTTTTTTTCTTTTTTTCTTTTGAAAATTTTATGCTTAAAAGTGCAAATATGGTTAAATATGCCCCTCCATAACCAGACAAAGTGCAGTGAAATATACACCTAAATGTGTATTCTTGATGTTTTCTTTCCACTTTATTGCCTCAAACCTTAAAGTAAATTAAAAAGGCATGTGTTAAATAGGACTTAGATTTGAAATAATTTGTAAAGAGCTGAATGAATTGCATTTCTTCTTTAAAAAAAAAAGGCAATCACCTGAATCTTCAGTTTGTGGGGGAATTCAACGTTAAGGTCAACAGTAGATTTACTAGATTTGTTGTTTTTATTCATAAATCCTAAGAGAGGGAAGAGAGGGAATTATACTGCATTTTGTTCTTTTGTTTAAATGTGTTATTTCTAAAATGTAGATCCACTTTCTCCCC